>RSEE01000175.1:0-36594 GCA_003971905.1 Moniliella sp. 'wahieum' | reverse complement strand
CCAGCCTATATCCCACCAACAAGCACACAGACAATCCCTTAGTAGTTACTAGTCACGCCTCATTGGATTCGCATCCGACAAGGCACCTCCCTCTCGGCCCCGTCGAACGTGCCCCTCTGTGTGTCCACCCGACAGCCACCACAACACAACCACCACAATCCAACGATGCAACGATGCAACGATGCAGCGCCCTCCCACCCGCACGCGGCGCTGGGCCTCCCGTCTCCCACTCCACGCACACTACCTTCAAGCTTCAAGCTTCACGCTGCAACCTTGAAGCTTGAAGCTTTCACGCTTCACGGGGCGGGACAGCCGCCTTGCGCAACTTAGCTGCAGCGGTATAAAACAACCCGATCAACCGACCGATTTCGCGGTTGAGGCCCTTTCCCTCATCGAGCGTGATCGCCTCACCACACCTGGTAACGTCGTTTCGCGTACCCGAGTAACCGTCCCGGCGCAACCACCAAGTTACGGTACCATGCCCTCTGGGGCAGTCCGGCGCGTGAGATCCAGGATGATTCTAATGACGTTGCGGCGCGGTTGATTTGGCGTACCGCTTTGCTCAGGTGTAAGAGCCGGTGGTGCAGCGTGCTTGCGTCACCTTTGGTAAGGGGAGACGATGAGGTCTCGGAAAGTACGGATTTTAGGTCGGTTGCGACCGTGTCTTTGTACTTGTCCAAGGCTAGTGCCGCGTCGAGCACCGCTTGGGCCGCTTGTTCTAGTGCTTTCCAGGGTGCCGGCCCACTGCCACTGATACTGCCTCCACTACGACGATTGGGCAGCCAAGTCGTCCCCATCCAGTGCCTTGGCTTGCGCGACGTACGTCCTCAGCTCGTCCGCGTACGCAGTCACGTTGATAGGTACGAATAGGTTGTGAAGCGCTTTGAGCGTGACGATACCGAGCAGCTCGGTTATGGCCCTGTGGCGCTGGAACGTAGGGTCCCCAAACCGGTCCATCCAGGCAAACGTATCGTAGGTAGAGTGGTAGTGGTACACCGGGTCCGAGGGTAGACGGTCAAACTCAGCTTGCGCCGAAGCTATACCAACGTGCTGCAGGAACGGCGTAAAGTCCGACCCGCTCCCGAGCGCTTTGCCCACGGGGAACCTAGTGTCGCGTTCGTCCCCTCTGGTGCGGTGGGATCGAGAATCGACGATGACACCGTCGCGTACAGGTCGTACAAACTCGGAGAACATTGGCCTCCAAGTGACTCCCACTGACCGATACGTCCAAGTTAAGTAACTTGTTACGTGGTCAGCGATCCACTCGTGGTAGTCCTCCACAAACTCTGTGCTGCCCACCAAACCTGTTTCTTCCGCGTCCCACGAGGCAATGAGTAACGTCCGAAGTGGTCGCCACCCCTCTGATAATAGTTGCCCAACCCACGAACCGTCTCTTCAAACACTGCACTCCCACTGTTCGGATCCACCGCACCAAACGTCCATGCGTCCGATGGTTCCCAATCACAACCGTCTCGTCCGTGTACCCAGGATCATCACCGCGTACACATTCCAGATCTTGTCCTCGCAAGCGCCACATTGTTGCTCAGTGTCAACACTGCCTCGGTACTGGGGCCCGTCCAGTACGACCCCTCGACACCAGGCACCGAACCTTGCCACGACCCAGCCAGCGCACTGACGGGCAACCCGTGGCCTTGCAGCGCGCGCAGAATCGGCGCCACAGAGCGTAGGAAATAGGCAGACTAGGAATCGTGGTAAACTCTCTGCTGTATCGGGTTGCAGACGCGTAGCGTTCTTGTAGGACGGTGGAATGGCGTACCGGGGTCACCAGGGTAAAACGATAACGCCTGTACCGAGCCACGCTGTAGACTGCTCGCTTGCCGTGCTGGACCAGAGGGGTAAGGTGCGTACCCATTCGCTTCCGTCACCTCACCATCGTCGGCTGTATCCGTAAATATCAACACGCCCGCCGCGCACCAGCTTGCGCCGCATTGCGTACTTTTAATCCTCGGAAAATCCCCCGTACCGACCAACAGCACCACCGCACCAGATACACTCACGTTCGCCCCGGCTAGCACTTGAAAGTCTTCCCGCGTACCATAGTTCGCATACACGATCGGCGCATACCGACACTACCGTTCTTGCTGTACGCATGGAACGCAGCTACCGTCTCAGACCACGGATTGTCACCCACGTCGTCCTCGTCGAGACTGGGCTCATAAAATGCCTTGGGCTCCGGATCCTCCGCCGTAGGCTTGCGCGATAGACCAAGGTACCGCCCTACAGGGTGCGTGTTCCACACATAATACGTATCGGCAAACACGCGTACCTTGTCTGCTTCGGAACCTTCACCGGCCACGCCCGAACCTTGATCGCCGCTTGACTCTCGGCACTGCCCGCATCAAATATGTACTCGGCCTCTTGCGGGGGTAACGTCACACCTAGCAGGTGCGCCCAGCGCTGCAGAGTGTACTGCACCGTACCAAAGTCCCCCTCGGTCCCGGCGTGGTGGGTATGGTTCGTGTACCGCCGTAACGATTCGCGCAGTCGCTTCGGCGAGGGGATAAGACGGAACTGACGCTCGTACTCAAGTGCACGCTCTGACCCTGCCAACCCCGTGCTGGCTACACTCGGATCCCCACTGGCGAACCGCAGCATGTGCCGTAAGTACCCCTCTGCCTGCACGTCACTTGACAAGGTAGCTTGGCCGTGCATCTCGTGCACCCGTTCCGGCGCGTAGGATGCGTGGGATGCCCCACGCCGAGGAAGATTGTGCCACTGCCACACCAGCGCGGTACAGGCGAGCAATAAGATACCGTGGCTTAGCGCGCGCACGGCCCGCCCCAACCGGCTCCGGCGGGCGTCGTGCGAGAGGCGCCGGCACGGGCAGATACGCCTCGCGCTTCTTGTCGTGCGGGAATGTGGACGAGATCGGGGATGGAGATGGGAGGGGGAGGGGATGGGAAAATAGACCCCGAGGTGGGCTGCGACGGCGGCGGCATGGCGGCAAGGCAGGCGGGAAGAAGATGGTGGGCGCCAGAGCAAGCCAAGGCGGCACGGCGCTCCTGCTGCCCAGCCGCGGAGCTAAGCTACGCAGAGCATGTGCTTGGATGGGACAGTGACATGGAGAGTGACATGGGAGTGTGATGCGCATGGATGATCCGTGCCTTGGCTTATCGATGGGCGATTAGCGATTGGTTATCGCCCACTCGCCCTGTGCTCGCCGAGGCGATGAGCTCATCCCGTCAGCGGCTCCTTCCGCCCGCCGTTCCGCTACCGTGTCACCGGGGTTACCGGGTTACCTCCGTAGCCAGTTGAACGTTCAACATCCACTCTTCCCAGCGTCTGCACTTGCAATCTTCAATTCCACTGCACATTCCGCCGCGGAACACCCGCGCGCCCAGGAATTATCAGCGGCAGCGCCGAGCAGCCATCGAGTCATCCAATCCAGCCCAATTCAATTCAATTCAATTCAATTCGCACGGCGCACAACACAACCAGCGTGTGCGCCCAGACGTTTCTTCTTCTCTCTCTGCCCCACCACTCTCACCTCCACCCCCACCCCCTCACCACCCCCACCTCCAGCATGCCCGCCGTCAAGGACACCTTGGCCGACGCCGCTGCCAAGCTCAGCATTGGCCACGACACGCCCACCCCTGCATCTGCTACCAAAGGTACGCCAGCCACCGCCTTTCTTTCGTCTCCCCGCCCTCTTCTCTCCTGACCATTCCTGTCTGTCTGTCTGTCTGTCTGTCTGTCTGTCTGTCTGTATTTCTGTCGCCCAGTCTATGTCGACGAGGCAGCTGGCTCGGACGAATCGGCCGACGGCACCAAAGCTGCTCCGTTCAAGACGGCCGCCACGGCGCTGGCCATCAAGGGCCAGGACGTAGCCCCGTGGATCAAGAAGTCCGCGCCGCTCGACGACAAGGAGAAGGCCTTGGCCGATTCCGATGGCTTTGTCCCGCTCACCGCCTCGGGACTGAAGAAGGGCCAAGAAGCTCGCCGATCAGCAGATTAAGAAATTGCAAAAGCAAAAGGAAGCCCAGGCCAAAGCCGCTGCCCAAGCTGAGGAAGAGAACAAGAAACTCGAAGCTAGCAAGTCCATTTCCCTCGGTACCGATTCCAAGCCCGCACTTAAGATTAAGATCAACAAGGCTGCCCTGCACCGCGGCGAACGCGTCAAAGTCTTTGGTTGGGTTCATCGTCTTCGCAGCCAAAAGGACTTGACGTTTATTGTGCTCCGCGATGGCACGGGGTACCTCCAGTGTATCCTCCAGGGCACGTGTGCACACAGACGTTTGACGCGCTCACGCTCACGCTGGAAAGTTCGGTCGAACTGCGCGGCACGCTCAAACCCGTCCCGGAGGAAAAGAGGCGCCAGGCGGACACGAATGATTGTTGACTGGTGGCAGGTCATTGGGAAAGCCCCCGGTGGCGACGAGGCCGTGACCAACTTGATTGCGAAGATGCCGATCCGTCCATCTTGCGGACCGGCGTCACTTGGTCATTCGTGGTCAGACCGCCTCGGCCGTACTTAAGGTCCGCTCGGGCGTGCTCAAAGCTTTCCGCGCAACGTTGGAGGACTTGGGCTTGACCGAAGTCACTCCGCCTTGCATGGTCCAAACTTCCGTCGAGGGTGGTTCAACTCTCTTCCATTTAAAGTACTATGACGAGGACGCTTACCTCACCCAATCGTCCAGTTGTACCTCGAAACTGTCCTGCCGTCGTTGGGCGACTGCTTTTGTATTCAAGAATCCTTCCGGCTGAAAAGTCGCATACGCGTCGTCACCTCTCCGAGTACACGCACCTCGAAGGCGAGTTGGCGTTTATCACCTTTGAAGAGCTGCTGACTCACTTGGAAGATGTGATTGCCGGCACGATCGATAATTGCTCTCGGACCCAGAGATGAAGGCGTTGGTGGAACAGCTTAACCCGGGATTCCAACCCCCTAGCCGCCCATTCAAACGTATGGACTATACCGATGCCATTGCCTGGCTCAACCAGCACGGCATCACCAACGAAGAAGGCTTGCCGCATAAGGTCGGCGACGATATTGCCGAAGCAGCCGAACGTAAGATGACAGACGCAATTAACGTCCCCATCCTCCTCACGGGCTTCCCGCGCGAAATCAAGTCGTTCTACATGCAGCGCATCAAGGGCAACGAACGCTTCACTGAATCGGTCGACCTCCTCATGCCGGGCGTAGGCGAAATCGTCGGATCCATGCGTATGGACAACGAAAAGGAACTTCTCGATGCGTACAAAAGTTCTGGCATCCCGGCCGAACCGTACTACTGGTACACTGACCAGCGCAAGTACGGGACCTGCGAACACGGAGGGTACGGTCTCGGTATCGAACGCTTCCTCGCCTGGCTCACCAACCGCTACACTGTTCGCGAATGCTCCCTCTACCCGCGCTACACAGGTCGCGCCAAGCCTTAAACCACCCTTGCTTCCACGCTCCAGCTGCTCCGTCCAGCCCGGGAACAGCCGGCGCTGCCCTGCGCGCCGGGTAAGTGGTTCCCTCTGTCTAGGTGTCGGTGTCGGTATCTGTGTGTGAGTCTGGCTGCCTGGCTGCCTGGCTGCATTGGTATACATCTGTCTCGGCCCCTTCCTTTCGGGAGGCCTTCCTATGTGTGGGACGTCTGATTGCCCAGCTCGTAGCTATCAACGTCCTCGCGTCCTCGTCCTCGTTGAACCTACGTGGCTGAGCGCCAGAATCAGAGTCAGAGTCAAGAGTCAGAGTCAGAATCAGAACCGGAACCGGAACCAGGGTCAGAGTCAGAACCAGAATTAGAACCAGGTCTACCAAGAACTGGCAAAGGCAGCACATAACCATTGCATTGCATTAACCATTCCTGATTGCTTGCGATTGCATTGCACGCTGATGACGCAACGAGTACAAGTAGCTGGCCCATAAGTCCACTGTGGTTCATGAGTTCATGAGTTCCAACGTTCATGCCTGCCACTCGTCTTGTGCCCCTCTCGCCCCACGACGTGCAGCCACTAGTAGTACGTCTCCCACGGGGCTCCACCCGCTTGGCCATCGTCGTTTCCCCACCCGCACCTGCACCCGTACCCGCACCTGCGACCAAGCCCAAGTCCAAGCCCGACGTCGAGGCCAACCCCGACGCCGAAGCCGAGGTCACGCCACCGCCGCTGACGCCGCTGCCTCCTCCGCCGCCACCGAAGCCGAAGCAGCAGCGGACCAACGAGCAAGGTGCGCGTGCATACGTTCTCGCCCACCCGCTGAGCCCACCCCGACCGTCGGGATCATCCGCCGCCACCGTCCCAAGGTTACGGCAAACGCCGTTAACTCCAGCTGCTCCCACCAGAAACACGTACACGTACACGTACACTACACGTACACGTACACGTACACATGGTACATAGACATACAGACATGGTAGATCTAGGTGTTAGTAACTCTCTGTGCTTGTTCGTACTGCGGTTGTGTGTGGCGGTACGCTTCAGCGCTCCTCCCACGCCAAACGCCGGCGCGTACAGCGTACAGCGTACAGCGTAAGCGAAAAGCGTGAAGCGTTCCATTCACGCTTCTTGCCCACCTGGCACCAAGCATAGGGGAAAGTAGGGGACGTACAAAACTCGAGTGCTCACTATACGGAACCTCAACCACTTCCACCTCCACCTCCACCGGTCTCACCCCTCCCGCACCTTGGTCTTGGTCTGTCTTTTGTCCTTGGCCTGGGTTTTGCTCTTGTCCTTGTCCTCGTCCTTGGCCGTGGCTGTGGCTTTGGTCTTGGACTTGCTCTTGACCCGCCCAAATGCGGGTCGAGCGACGCACGATATCCTGCACCGTGAATGCTTCTTGCTGCCAAGAGCGGATACCGCATGCACGTCCTTCAGACCATCGTCAACGGGTCCACGCGTCGTCGTACGTCCCGCGTCCCACCACGCCGTCGCACCAGCTGAGCTCGACGCCGAGTACCTCGCGCTCCGTCCGGCCCGACGATGCATGTGCTGGTAGAAGTGGTAGAAGTGGTAGGGGCAGGACGCGGGGCCCGCTTTGCCGGTCGCTTCGGTCGGAACGTCCACCCCGTTGGACGGATACACAGTGCATGGCGTACAGGCGCAACGGTGGGACACCGCTGCGTTCGAAGGAAGGCCAATTGGCGCATATAAGCTCTTGTGTGGTCCGGTGTGATGGCTCCAAGTCGAACGACATGTACCCCAGCTTCGGTCGCGTCGGTCGTTAACCGTTCCGCTAGACGCGAAAAAGATAGTTCTTCCTCTAACAGTACTGAGGCTGCACGGTATCTGCCCCCTCTACCCTCCCCCCCGCGTTGGGTCCGGAAGGTTCCCCCCCTTGGTCTTGTGGTCTAGGTGGTCGCGCTCGTTGCGCTCGTTGTGTTCGTCGCAGCCTCGTTCGTCACAGTCTCGTTCGACTTCCGTTCGAGCTCGGGCAGATCGCTGCTCGCTCGCGCACTGGGCTACCGTTTTTCCATAGCTCATGTTGGCGCGCCTGAGCACAAATATCTTGGTGTTCAACCGCTCGGCTAGCGCAAGGATCAAACGCTCTTTGCCCAACGTATACGTCCCCACCATCACCACCACACCAGATTCCCGACACATGTCCCGAGCTTGACCCGCAGGAACTTCTGTACCCTCTCCAGCAGGTAAGGGCCCACTCGGCGTGCCGTGTCCACTCGGATCGGGATCAGGCTTGGGCTCGGAATCGGGATCGGGCTTGGGATCGGGCTGGATCGGGCTCGGGATTGGGCTTGAGGAGCGCTCATCCCTCGTCCCAGTCCCACCAAAGGACCGGGGGGCGGACCACGCGGCACACATCGAGGACCAAATGGGAGGGTCAGTTGTCGGGTTCGACCAGCAGTGGCGCCGCCGCAGTCCCCTCCCCTCCTCCTCTCCCTCCTCTCCCTCTTTCTCGACCTCATCCTCGTCCTCGTCCTCGTCCTCTCCCCACGTTCTCGTCCTTCTTCGCCGTACTCTTGGTCCTGTTTTTCCGCCCGGACGCCACTTGGTATCCTTGGGCAGGAGGCGAGCGACCGAGGCGAGCGCGAGATCGAGACACGCTTGGATAACCACCGGTTGCGGAGGGAAAATGTACTTGGGGTCAGTAAGTCGTATCGAGGTAGACCAAGTCCAGCGGTTTGTTCCGCAGCGCCGGTAAAGCGTGCAGTGGCGAAGCACGGAAATCTCCGCAGTGCAGGTACCGTACCGACCGTGTTCCTATCCTTCCAGAGGCAAAGGTCGGATCGAGCAGATCGTACGTACACGGACCTTCAATAGAAACAGTGCCGAACCAGGACAATGGTTCGCACATACCAGCGTCACGTGTACCCCACCAGTGTGAGGAATCTCAAAGGGTCTATCAAATTCCAGGGGGGTAGAGAACCGTCGGTCCACACCGAGGATTTGTTCACACAAGCGCGCAGTCAACGTGGAACAGTAGATCGTCCCATGTGTCCAGGTAGACTTAACGAACCGTAATGATCCGAATGGAAGTGCGTAAGAAAGTACCCTTGACATCCTTCGATCTTGCCATACGTAAATGCATCACAGCTAATGGCATCCCTTGCAGCACTTTGTAAAACGGCGCGGTGCACTGGCCTTCCTTTGATCTTGTCCTGGGCCTGGGGCTTGGTCTTGGGTTCCGCCTTAGCCTGGGGCTTGGTCTTGGCCTGGGACTTGGCTTGGGTTCCGTCTTGGCCTTGCTTTTGGTTGGGGGTTTGGTCCGGCCTTCGTCTCGATCGGCGGGTCGGTTGGGGCCTCAGGTCCGGGTTTTTCGCTTCCCAAGTAATGGGGCCGGGTGGAGACAAGGTGCGATGAGGTACGCCCTGGTCGAATCGGCCAATCCTAAAGGACTGCTCTCACCTCGCCCACTGGCCTCCCTGATCTTCGTCCCATTCTGCTGCCCTCCACAGTCGAGGTCATTTGGGGAACTGCAGTGGCGGCTGTGCTACGAGAAGCATAAGAGCGACCCCATAGCTCATGGTCTTGTTCGTTTGGTGTGTCTTGCTGTTTTGTGTTCTTGTTGTTGCTGTTCTTGCGTGTCTTGTTTTTCGCATTCGTTCGCTTCGTCCTTCCCCTCGTCCACGTTGCAGCCAATAGGACTGGGCGAGACGCAGGTTACCTGGGCTGGGGGCAGCGAGGCCCCATCCTCACTCACATCAATCACCTCACAACCCTCGGCATACCACCCACTCCGGCCTCTGGGGGGACTGAGAAAGATAGACGAAGCGCAAGGTACGGTCCATTGGCACGATCTTCGTTCAAACTGGCTGCGATCGCTTGCCGCAGATCAGCCTCCTCTTCCTCCGCCGTCGTGGGCGCACGGAGGGAGAAACATCCAGGCGCGGGCACCGCGCGCAACAGCGTAGACCCGCATGTTGCGTCGGTCGATGGAACGCCGTGGGAACCGCATCTGTGGCGTCTGTCGACGTCGATGGAAAGCGCGGAGGGAGAAAGAAGGATAGCAGGGACGATTGGCCTTGTTCTCCCGCGCGGGAAGGAGGTCGTTTGCGTTTTTGCCCTGCGGATGGCATGTCGGATGGCGTGGGCAAGCGGCAACTGTCGCGGCGGCGGAGAGGATGTGCAGGACGAAGTTCGTGGGGTGGTGGCAATGGTGGTGGAAGGCGAGCATTCCTGCCCGGCTCTAATGCTCCAGCGTCCCCGACGCGTCAGGCTTCGAGTTCAGCCAGGGCAACTGTCGTTAACTGGCGGTGTAAATTTCATGTTGCATTTTTCATTTTTTATTTTTATTTTTTATATTTCCATTTGCCATTCCGCATCTGTTGCGGCGCAGGGCGCTGGGCCGATTCGCTCGACAGGTCCGAGCGAGTGCTCGTGGGGCGCCAGATCGTCGTACGTGCGCTGAACGCTGGGCAAAACCACAAGAACAGGATGATAAGAGCTCACATACTCACGTCGTTGGCGGTGCCAGCCACCCACCATTGATGCTATTGATACTATGCGTTACTTTCTGGGTTGCAAATGGATGCACAGTGCACAACATGCGATCAGGAGGGGGAGAGCGACGAGTGACCAAGGCCGAAAAATATGAACATGGATGTCACGATAACGTGCAGCAGGCAGCAAGTTGTAAGTTGTAGTTGTAATAGTAGTACTTGTTGTCGTTGTACTTGTTTCGTGGTAGTTACAGTATAGTTGTATAGTTGTAGTAGTAGGAAGGCAGAACAGCAGAATAGTAGTAGTAGGGTAGAATACTAGTGTAGAGTAGCAGTAGTGAATGTAGCAGAAGTCGCAATCAGTAGCCGTCGTAGGAATATGTGCCGGAGCGAACAGCTGCAGCAGCATAAGCGCAGCAGTCCAACTTGGGGGGGGGGGGGGGCACGGACGATGCAGTAAAAATACAGTCGAAATCAGGTCCAGAACGTCTTTTTCGCCCTCGCAACCACCCACCCGTGGGGTAAGTCAGGTAAGGGCTCAGCGCTCGGTGATCACAAGCGCACAGGCACACACCAGGCTCACACGCGCGGTGGGCACGGGTACATCCACGAGCGCGGAGAGCGGGGCGTGGCGGGGTACTCGGGCCATCTGCGTGGTGGAGGCGAGTAAAGGATCGTGTGCGTTGCGCGGCGGATGCGCAGCACGACGAGGAGGGCCGCCGGCGCGGAGAGGGGGAAGTAGGAACTGGAGTTGTGTCTCCGGTGCGTGGGGGGTGCGCGGGGCTGGGCGCACACGTTTCCCGCACACACGACAGCTTGGCTTGGTGCTGGGCCGGCAGGGTCGCCAATTGGCCAGCAAGCGCGAGGTGCGGGCCGAAGCGCAGCAGGTCGGGGCGGTAGGGCGAGGCGTGCATGGCGAAGGGGGGGAGGGCCGGTGGAGGCGATGGAGGGGCGGTGGAAGAGATGGAAGAGATGGAAGAGATGGAGGAGGAGACGGAGGACAGCAGTGCGGGTTGCGGCAACCCGGCAGAGCAGACGCAATCGAGCAATCATCAATCCAAGCACACGGGCGACGATGACGCCATGCAACAGAAGCACTGCCGCCGTGCGGGGCATGCTGAGACTGTGGCGCCGGCACAGCGCCTGTGTGTGCTCGGACGCTGTGACTGGGTGGAGCGGGGCAGCCACACTGCCCCCCTGCCGTCGCACAGCACTCAGCCGCTCAAGTCAGCCGTGAAGGAAGCGTGAAGAGGCTAGCTCAGCGCTCAGGCTGAGCAACTCTATGTACTCCTCTCTCATCCTCGTCGCCATCGACGGACCCCTGTGTGGTGGGGTCGACACACCTGCGGCAGCCCGAGCCTCAACGTTCAACGCTCCCCATCGACCATCCCCATCAACCTTATAGGGCCATAGACCGTTAAAAATGCTGATGCGCATTTTGTCCTCAGCCCCCTGTCCCCCGGGTCTGCGCCAGGAACGGAGGCACACGGCTCCGCCCACGTGCCGCCATCTTGCTTATCCACATCACAACTCCCTTTGCGGCTGTGGTTATTGTTCTTTGTCCAACTGATGAAGAAACGGAGGATCCATCTGTCGAGTGTGCCAGAGCCACTCCTGAACGGAGTGCTATAACCATCATTCGTGTTAATGCGAGGTGGTGGACCAGTGGACGCATCGCCGTCACTTGCTCCCCGTACAGTCCTCAACGCCTATAAGATGCGACTATGATCCCGCCGGCCTAACCTGTACGGGGACCAATGCCCCCCTTTGCGGTGTGTTTGCTTTTGACGATGCCAATGGAACTTGTTTGATATGTTGTCCCGCCCCGATCCCTTTCTGCGCCGTCTTCGTCGGGGACAGAGACTCTACCCACGCTCGTGTGCATCGCTGTTCCGCATAAAAGTGCAATTATGGAGGGGAGGGGCGTGGTAGCGGGTGGTGATGAGAGAAAGCGGGGGTCCAGATGCTTGACGACACACACAAGAAGCGCCAATCGGCACTGACCACGCCGGAGGAGGTCGGAGTAGGTCGTAAAGGAGGGTGGGGGGTCGCATTTGGGGAAAAAAGGTCGGCAGTGGAGGATCCGATCGATGCCGCGTCCCGCATCACCACGTCACCGCGCCATAAGAGATTCGACGTCTGGGGGATAAGGACAGGAACAAGGAAAGGTATGCCGACTGGTACGTCCACTTTCTACGTGTCATTCTCATTGTCGTTGTCTTAGTCGTCGCTTGATTTTGTGACCGTGGGTGGTGCCCTCCAAGGGGAACGAACCAAGGGGTTCCATGTTCCAAGCGCTTCTCCCTCATCGAGCCTACTCAATGTCGAGCCAAGGGTGCCTTGCGCGGGCCGCATTACCGAGCCGAATCAAGATAGCCCAAATCCAAAATCGCAATCCGTCCATCCTTGCCACCAGCAGCAAGCCAACGATAAGCACTCGCCACTCGGTGACGCGATCGAGGATCATACGAGGTACGCCACCCTGTTCTGCTTTGGATCTCGGTTCCCGCTTCCCGCTTTGAGTCATATTCCGGTTCGGCTGGATGGCGATCGTGGTCTTGCACTTGGTCTTCCTTGTCGTCATCCTGTCCTCGTCGTCATCCTCATCCTCATCCTCATCCTCTTCGTCCGAATCGCTTGCTAGGTCCACAGAGTGAGTAAGTCGCTTGGGCTTCGCACCCTGTCTCCCTCGCTTTGCCACGCCCTCACGCAAATCCGGGGCAAACGACAAGGTCTGGACACTTGTGACGGAAAAAAATCGTTCTTGCGCCAACTCAGCCAGGTAGTAGCATCGTACAACCGAATCTCCCCACCCCAATCGCCTACTGCCAGCACACGTCCGTCCGAACGGAGGGAAGAACAGGTGCGACCAGGCCGATGGGTCTCCACTTGCACCCCTCCTGCAATCCTGCATCCGCATCCTGCGACGGTAGTCCAGATTCCAACAGCGGAAAGCTGGCTAACCGTCGTCGGCTGAGGTGGAGCAGGCCCTCGTCGCGTCCTCCGAGAGCGAGAGCGATAGGACTAACCATACCCCCCCCCCCCCCACCCTCCCCCCCCCCCCCCCCCCGCGAAAATATCCAATGAACAAACGATCAAATACCCAAAACACCCAAACGAACCCAATAACCAACACCCAAAAGACGGGATGAGTTAGTGACCAGCGCCCCAAAATCGCACTTAAAAACGTGCAACGGAGACAAGGACGAACCGGTATCCGAGTGCTGGGCTCGGCTCCACACCACTTGCCAGTCCGACGGGTCGTACAGGGCCAGCGTTGAGTAGCCATTTGTTTCGTGCGCCGTAGGGGTATGTACCGTGTCCATGGAAGTGGTGCGCGTTTGGTGCCAAACGTGATGCGCCCGTCTTCGTACCCGACCAGTAAGTACACAGTGTGGGTGCCGTCGGGTAAAGTGGCCTTGTCCTGGTCCCTGCTCGTGCGTGCATTCCTGTCCGAAAGAGTGGTGGTTTCCTTTCCTTGCCCTTCTCCATACCCCCGCCCTTGCCCTTGTCATTGCCTTTTCCTTTGTCCTTATCCTTGTCCTTATCTTTGTCCTTGTCCTTGTCCTGGGGGGGCAGGGAGAAGAGATGAAGGGCCATGACGATGGCCGATCGGGAAGCTTGGTGTGCCGCGGCCGAAGCCAAATCGGGGGCGCCCACTGCACTGTACGCCCGCTGCACAGTGCGACGAACAAGGTCGAGGTGGAGGAGATCGCGACGTAAGCGCTGTCGAGGGTATGGGGCAGTGCGACGACCAGGTGGTCGGGAGTAAGGGACAAGAGCGAAAAGCGACAGTAGTTGAGCGCATTAATGTCGACAGACAAAAGGCAAGTCGGAGAGGGAAGCGCAGCGCGCAAAGAAGAAGGTAAGCGAGGATTGGCCTGGGCAGAACGGGTGGTCAGGTCCATAGCGCGCCGCGGTAGACGCCAGACGTGCAACTTGTTGTCCCTACCCTGGCTGCGGAAGGCGGAAGGAGCAGGCGAGTTAGCCAACGTGCAGGGAGGAACAGCATACAAGAACCTACGTCACCACCGTGTCCGAATCGACCATCTCAACACCCAGGATGGCATCGGAATGCGCGTGCCACAGCGCGCGGGGCGGTAGGTCGCCAGCCACGTGATGCTAACCTGCCCGTGCGCGTCGCCAGCGGCGAGCCACAGGTCGGCGGGCGGGCGGCAGCCTCGCCGGCGCCATAGGGCGCGTACCATGACACGTCGTGCACCGCGTGGGGCATGTGCTGCCGCAGCACCCACTCGGGCTCCGTCGGGCGCGGCAGGACGCAGCATGGCGGTGGCGGGCAGGCTGGTGAGGCCGAGGAGGAAGATGGGACCAAGAACAGCGATTGTTCAATTGTTCATGATTCCACTGTTCCTTTTTCCAATCGGGGGGGAGGTGCACGGACCGCAATCCCACGCGAAAGAGAGCTCCTCCTCGATCGCTGCCTGCCTTCCTCGCAGCCGCCTGCCCCACCTTGCCTAGTCCGCCATGCTGGCATATCCACCCCCCGGACCCCACCAACGCTCTGGCTGCTCCTTCGAGTGGATCGTACCCCGCATCACGCCTCCAACTCAAGAGTATACTTCAGTGATGACCGCAAAGCAATTAAAACACGCTCTGTTGCACGCGTGAGAGATAATAGGACCCTCGTGTCGTATAGGCGCAGAAAACCTCCAGCCAAACGGAATGCAGGGAGGTAGTAGGAGTAGAGGAGAAAGATACCAGTCCATCGATCGCCAAACACAACCCCCAGCTCCGGTACAGGCAGCTCCCCCTCTTACTTGCTCCCCCGCTTCAGCTCATTGTTCTCCAGCTCCCGTCTTCAGCACCTGCGTGTCCCTCAGACAACCCAGTTCGCCCGTGCCTCCCGCGTGCCACGTCGAAGCCCAGCTCAGTTCAGCCGCGTGTGATCCCGCTTCCTGCAAAACGCCACCCCCAATCCCAGTCCAGCTCCAGTCAGGCAATGTAGGCCCACAGCTGCTAACCACTCCCTCCCCGTCCCTGAGCGCAAAGTCTTCAGACACGCTACTATCGGCGCCCATGCCGGTGCTACGCAGCCTTGCCACACTTGCAGCCCGTCTTTGCTATACGCCAAGAGGCCTCTCCTTTTGTCCCTAATCCCGCTCAGACCCGTCAATCAGCCCAAGCGCGTAACCCAGTGCGCCCGCCCGTGACAAGAACTGGGCCAAGGTGGTGCCCAAGATGTTCAGAAGCCTGACAACGAGGTGGCAATTCGGCTCCTGAGTTGGCATGACGGTAAAACGGAGAGGCCAACGGTTGCGGTGCCGTGCGGAAAGCTCTGCAGTGGCATAACCCAAATCCTCCGTTAGCAAACCCCCCGCACAACAGATCGCACCGGTCTATAGATCACGCTTAGTTATTGCCGCGGAGACACTCGATATGCAAAGACTGAATCTTTTCTCTTCCCAGCAGGGACTTGGCCAACGTACTAATACTGCTGCGCTAGTGCCCGCTGAAATTTGAAAAGCCAGCCGACGACAAAAGGCGGATACTTTGGCAACGCCTTCTCTCATGTACTTTTCGGAGACCACGGACTTTAGTTTAGTCTTCCCACTCGCAGTCCTAACATCTCATAGAAGGGACATGCCGGGTTATTATTGGTGCATGATGCATGATGCCCATGACACGTGAGCGCGCGCGAGCGCCCATACATTGGCAACACTTCATCTCTTATGTACTTCTCGGGGACCACGGACTTTAGTTTGACCTCCCCATTCGTAGTCCTACACATCTCCTGTGGAAGGAAGGCCACAGGTATGGGTGCATGATGCCATGAGACGTGAGCGCCCACCACCATCGCCAAAGCACCTTGATCCCCATGACCACTGCTATATATATATGACCTCGTCCACGGCTTCCTTTGATTGGACGCACAGCCTCCCCGTCGCTTTTCGTCAGCATCTTATCCTCTCAAGCCTACCACTGATTCCATCACGTCACTATGGGTTCTGTCAATCTTCTCGACATGCCTCCGGCGGGTCCACCTTCCCATTTTCCTGATCCAGAAAAAGACGCAGCACTTGAACCGTCCAAGACGTAGACGACCATACCCCCCCACCCTTTCTGCGCCTCATTCTCTTGTCAGCGGCAACGGCCAAGGCAATAGCCAAGATGGACGTACCCTGATGAACGAGCCAACTTTCGCTTTTGACTCCGCTTCTGATTTTCCTGAGACGGGCTTACACGCTTGGCTTTCCGTCTTGGTGGGTTCTGGTGCATGTTCTGGTCGTTTGGACTGGTCAATACGTTTGGTGTCTTCGAAGAGTACTACCTCCGCACTATGTGAAGGACAAATCATCAAGTCAGGTTGCCTGGATTGGTTCGTTACAGCTCGGTTTGCCTTTCATGATGGGACCCATTGTCGGTCGCCTTTTCGATGCGGGTTATCTTCGATCTGTCAGTACCACCCGTACTTGTTTGTGTCCTTCTTTCAAATTGACGTGTTCTAACCCGAGTCCTTTTAACAGACCTTTCTAGTTGGTGCCACCCTGTTTGTCGTGTGCCAGATGTTTGTTGTCATTGTGCAAGACTTACGCGGAACTATTTCTCGCCCAAGGGGTGGGAATTTCCTTGTCGTGTGGACTTTTGTTAAACTTGGGTGCCGTGGCCCCCTCCTGGTTCCTTCGTCGTAGGGCGTATGCTATTGGCATTGTGGCTTCGGGGAGCTCCATCGGTGGCACAATTTTACCGATTGCCGCCCGCAAGCTGATCGATCACCCCAACGTTGGCTTCCCCTGGTGCATGCGTATTTTTGGATTTATGGCCTTGGCTTGCTTCATTCCTTCCTACTTCGCTCTACGCCAACGGTTGGCACCCAAAATCCACTTTGCCAACGGAGGATGGCGGCAGATTCGGTTGATCCAGTTCTCTGCGTTCCAGTCCTGGACCTTTGTTTTGCTTACGTCTGGCGCGTTTCTCAATTTTCTGACCATCTTCAACATATGGACGTACATCGACCTCTTCACCACCCAATACAACATCCCACACGGGACCTATTTCTTGTCTGTCATCAACGCTTCGTCTACTTTCGGACGTATCCTTCCTGGCTTACTGGCTGACAAGGTTGGTCGGTTTAATATGTTGGTCCCGATGTGCGCCATGGCGTCGATCATCCTATTTGTGTGGCCCTTGGCAAATCACTTGCGTGGCCTCATTCCTGCTTCGATCCTGTTTGGATTCTGTTCCGGTTCGTCCTCTCTTCCCCTCTTAACTCAGTTCTTTGTCTAATTCGGATTGCGTGCTCCGTTGGGTCTCTCATCTCTGCAGGATCATTTGTCTCTCTCCTTGCTTCGTGTTTGGCCCAAATCGGCCCCAGACACAGTTGGCGCGCGCATAGGTACAGGCTATTTCGTATTGTCCTTTGCCGGCATGTTTGGCTCCCCCCATTGGAGGCGCTGTATTGGGGGACAACAACGATCGCTGGTGGCCGCTCCTGCTCTACTCGGGCGCCGTAGCAATGACCGGCACGCCATCGTCGCCATCGCCCGCTTTGCAGCTTCCAAGGGACGCCTGTGGGTTCGGGTCTAGCCAATACACCTTGTGCCTTCCTCATCTACCCTCTCGTATTCTTACACACTACTCTTGGCTCAGCTCACGAGCAAGTGAGCCAAGTACTTGATTCTTTCTCCATTGTGTGGCTACACTTCGTTCTTCTCGAATGTCACGCATTTTCTCTTTCTCCGATACCGATGCGTTGACCCCAATTCAAAAGCCGAGGGCTTTCGCAACGCTTTTCGCCCCATTTGACCTCACTACTTTCGGTTCCCACTTGTCTCCACTCAACCTACTGAAACTCAACTTTTTTTGTCTCCCTTGCTCTCGTCTCCAGACTGGTTTCCGTCCGTCTTCTTTCAAGCCTCTCAACACTTTTTGAGTGCCAGCATCTCTTCCCTGCACACCATATTCTTTCCAGTATACCTACATGTTCTTGCCCACAGGGCGATGGACAGGTCGACCCCCATTGATTCCCCCCCCTGAGCCAGAACTGTTTCTGCATTAGTATGATCAATCCATGGCCTGCGACTTCACCGCCCTGGGGGTGTGTGGCCGTCGTTGGTGTCTGGCGGCGCCCACCTGTGACATATATAACTTTCCTATATGGACCCTCGCGTGGCCTAGATGCAGTGTTGCCACGTCACCCACCGGTGCCATGCCTGATTCATCGATGTGAAAGCTAGACTCTAGAGTTGCCGCGCGCAGGCCAAGGCCACATGTTCACTCCTGTCCATGCTTGTTCTGACCTCTTCGCCACCCACACCTTCCTTCCCCTTCCCCTTCTTCTCGCTCACCTCGTTACTTGATTACTACTCGCTGATCGTCTGGGTTTAGAGACTAGTTGTCTCCAGGTCAGAGCCTTCACGCGTCGCGACAACAGGGCCTGTGTGTACAGATATAGGCGGCGCCGCAGGTGCGCCTCCTTTTATTCTCCTTCTCCTCTGTGGTTGCATTCTCTCTCGCCACCACCGCCCCGCTCATTGCGCCCGTATAGCGACTGGTATCCCATTTCTGCAGCCAGCTCATCGGAGAGTGCTCTGTGCCACGCGCAAGCACCTTCTTCTTCCTCTGTCCACCAACATCACCATCGTTGCTGCCTGCCCTTCGCCTGCTTCCCGCCTCCCTCGTCCGCCCAATCGCCCCCGGTCCTCCTCGCCTGGCCTGCATGCTGCCGTACGTCTCTGTAACACTCCATCCTCCTCCTCCTCTGCGTCGCTGTTGAAAGTCCCCCCTGCCCCTTCACCCCTTCCCCTCTGGTTGTCTGCATTGCTTCTGTCGTGCGCGTTCATGCCCTCTTGCCCGCGATGATGTTGCCCTCGCCCTGCCTCCTACACAGACTCTCCTCCCTCGATGGCCATCTTGTCCTCGTTTTATCTGGTCTGCAGTGCCATCGTACGTGCCTGCTTCCACCGCATTCCCCTCGCTTCTGCTGACTTCGTCGGTCTCATGCGTAATGTGCATGCCCCGTCTCGCTCGCCTTCGACCCAGCCTTGTCCGTCTTCTCATGCTAGCGTCAAGTCCACGGCGCAACGCAAACATTAACTTTTTATGACCGCACGTGAAAGGCCGACGGTAGTACTATCTACAAAAAAGTGGGGCGAGGGTGTTGATAGACCAAGAGAACTGGGTCAAGGCGGCGCCGAAGATGTCTAGAAGCCTGGCAATGAGGTTCGCAATTTGGCTCCTGATTTGGCATGATGGTGATGAACGGAGAGGTTATCGGCTGTGATGCCGTGCGGAAAGCTCTGGCGTAATCCAAATCCTCCGTGAGCAAATATATACACTTTTTATGGCGTGTTGTAGGGGGGGCAGTCTCCCGGTTGGACAGACAGCCGATCCACACCCACAACAGCTTGGATGGCACCGGCCTATAGACCAGTTAGTGACCAGCTCTCGTTGACATAATAGCTTGCAAGATGCCTTTGATCCAAGTTTCTAACCCTAATGGGGGCACTATGACATGTGATGTGCAATCACAGTTTTATTTCCGTGGAGATACTCGATACAAAGACTCTTCAGAGCTTCAGCCAACCCAAGTGCAACACCTCCACCATCAGAATATCAGATCCGTCAAACCATCAGATCTATTCTTGGGTGCTGTGTTATCGATCGTACCTTGCTGTGTCTTCAGCGCAGAAATGCTGTTGTAGAGACGCAACAGGAGTTAGCCACAATTACAAGCTGGGGTAGATGAGAGGGGTGTGGGATAGTGTGGAAAGCGGCACCCCGTCGATCCCGGGCACCAGCGCGGCAATGTGCTCGGAATTGACACCAAGCCTTCGGAGGTGTCAATGGCCCTTTGAGTTCGAACATCACCCAGCATTAGCACGGATGTTCCGTCAACGCTTTGCTACAGAGAGTACGGGGGAATGGAGTGAGGACTCGAAAGATACGACCGTAGACAGGTCTAATATCGACAGGGAAGTAGACCACTCAGGAAGCATTGCTTCAGGTATATATGAGGTCAATGGAAAGAGAAGGAAGGGAAGCAGGTGACCGAGGTAAGGCGAGGTAGGCGCGGGAGAAAGAAGGAGAAAAAAAGAGCAGCATCTATGTATGTGTGGCCGTGACTGGCTAAGTAGGGTTAAGTTGCACAATCCATCGTGTAGAAAAGAAGACCATATGTCCGAGCAGAACTAGTACTATTAGATCCTTGAGAAGTCCGAGCCGAGAAGGTAGTCCGCCCCAGAGTCACGTTGCGCGCGACCACCTTTTGTGCCTACATATTCCCGGATTATCCATCGTCCGAACTATAATCTCCGATGGAGAGAAGAGTTTGCGCAAACAAATTGAATGTTGTCTCTTCCTGCGGGGACTTTCCGCAGTATCAATGCTGCTGCTCTAGGACCACTGAAAGGCCAGTCGACGACAAAAGGCGGATACATGGCAACACCTTCGTCTCTATATATCCTCCTCGGAGACCACGGACTTTAGTTTAGTCACATCTCCTGAAAGGCACATGCCAGCTTATTGGTGCATGGCCGTGAGACGTGAGCTCGCATCCAAAAAGCACGTTGATCCATAACAACTATATAATAATGGACTCGTTCACACCTTCCTTTGATTGAATGCAGCGCGATCCCGTCGCATTTCGTCACCATCCACCCTCCCAAGCCTACCACTGACTCCATGCACATCAATATGGTCCTATCAATTCTCCCGACATGCTTCCTGCGGACCCGACTTCCCATTTGCCCGACCCAGAAAAAGAAGCAGCCATTGATCCCGGCAAGAAGGTAAACGACATTCCCTCACCCCTTTCTGTGCCTCATTCTTCTGTTGTCAGCAGCGACGACGAAGGGAACAGCCAAGATGGACGTACCCTGATGAACGAGCCAACTTTCGCTTTGACTCCGCTTCTGATTTTCCGGAGACGGGCTTACACGCTTGGCTTTCCGTGTTTGGCGGGTTCTGGTGCATGTTTTGGTCGTTTGGTCTGGTCAATGCGTTTGGTGTCTTCGAAGAGTACTACCTCCGCACTATGTTGAAGGATAAATCATCAAGCCAGGTTGCCTGGATTGGTTCGTTCCAGTACGGTTTGCCTTTTATGATGGGACCCGTTGTCGGTCGCTTCTTTGATGCCGGTTACCTTCGCCTTGTCAGTACCACCCTTCATTTGCGCCCTTCTTTCAAATTGACGTTCTAACTCGAGTCTTTAACAGACCTTTCTAGTGGGAGCCACCCTCTTTGTTGTGTGCCAGATGTTGTTGTCATTGTGCAAGACGTATACGGAACTTTTCTCGCCCAAGGGGTGGGAATTTCCTTGGCGTGTGGGCTTTTATTCAACTTGGGTGCTATGTCCTCGTCGCACTGGTTTCTGCGTCGCCGGGCGTTCGCGAATGGGATTGTGGCTTGGGGAGCTCCATCGGTGGCACAATTTTACCGATTGCCGCCCGCAAGCTGATCGATCACCCCAACGTTGGCTTTCCCTGGTGCATGCGTATTTTTGGATTTATGGCCTTGGCTTGCTTCATTCCTTCCTACTTCGCTCTACGCCAACGGTTGGCCCAAAATCCACTTTGCCAACGGAGGATGGCGGCGCATTCAATGGATCCAGTTTTCTGCATTCCAATCCTGGACCTTTGTCTTGCTCACTTCCGGTGCGTTTCTCATTTTTTTGACGATCTACAACGTGTGGACATACCTCGACCTCTTCACTGCCCAGTACCGCATCCCCCAAGGATCCTATTTCTTGTCGGTCATCAACGCCTCGTCTACTTTCGGACGTATCCTTCCTGGCTTACTGGCCGACAAGATCGTCGGTTTTTAATACGTTGGTCCCTTTTGCGCCGTTGTGTCGGCTATCCTGTTTGTGTGGCCCTTGGCGAATCACTTGGTGGACTGATTCCCGCTTCCATCCTGTTAGGATTCTGTTCCGGTTCGTTCTCGCTTCCCTCCCCGTCCCTGACTTGGAATGCACTGCTAACCCGGTCGGTTCTCTTTCTGCAGGATCCTATATCTCTCTTCTTCCCTCGTGTTTGGTCTCAAATCGGCCCCACGGACACAGTCGGCGCACGGATAGGCACAGGTTATTTCGTATTGTCCTTCGCCGGCTTGTTCGGTACGCCCATCGGCGGCGCCGTGCTGGGAGACAATAACGATCGCTGGTGGCCGCTCCTTCTCTACTCGGCTGCCATAGTGATGACCGGCACGGTCATCATCTCCATCGCCCGCCTTACCCGCATCCAAGGGACGTCTGTGGGTTCGAGTCTAGCCAAACCATCTCCCTTCATCAAGCACTCCCTATATTGCTCACATGCAACTGACCCTCAAGCACTTGATTCTTGTCTATTGTTTTGCTTCCACAGCGGATCACCGACCAAAAGACATCATTTATGCTTAAGATATAAAATACCTTCAAAATGTCAGAGGAGTAATTTGCCGCGGTGAGGCAATTCTGTCAGCGCGCTGCAGGTCAGTGACGTCGTCGATGTCACCCCCTGAACGTCAGATATGTACTCGATGTCATCCCCCTGCAGGTCGGTTATGTCGTCGACGTCACCCCCTTGAACGTCAGAAATGTCATTGACGTGCCCATGGGCGACGTATCTGACGGATCTGATCCTCCTATGCTCGCTCTCTCTGGGTTACTATTGGTATTACATTTTATACTACTACTCATTCTAGCACCATCGAATGCAGTGCAATCGTCTTCGAGGGTACTTTTTTGCATTGCGATGGGTCAATATGGACTTGGGGGCTTGCCATTGAGAGCTCTCGAGTCACTGTGATCTTCTCGGAAGCCATGCATCATCCCATCCACGGGGTCCGTGCTGTGGGCGTCGTTGTTGGGGTCCACACTCAGGATACATGGAATGGTGTCTTGGAAACTAGAGCGAAGAGATGCGGTGTGCTATGCTCACTATGGACCCTCGGGAGTGTAAAAAGTAGGGTGTCAAGAAGCTCGAGCCTCCAAGAAAGCTCAACAGAACTAGGATCACTGGCAGTTGAGCGACAGACCCTGAGCTTCGAATCTCTGCAAGTAAGGTTTGAAAATAAAAGACTCAAGATAAGAAGAGCCAGCCCTGAGGTTTCGAGACAACTAATAGTGGTACCAGGCACTGTATTCGGTATGTTTGACATTCTGAACAACCCACACTCGGCCCGATACTACGGCCCAATACTAGTGTCCCGGCGGGCATCACAGCGGGGGGCGAGTTCTACCAATATGTTCATCCAGTGGGACGGAGAGTTGTAGGTGACATCGAGCGTACAAGGAAGAAACTAGATCGAATCAGGGCTGTTAGCCCGGCATGGCAACTGGAGGAGCCAGTAGCTCAAAGAACTCCCAGGGCTACAGTTTCCAGCGAGCCAGGATGCCCGCCTCGTACTTTCAGAACCAGCGCATAACTGTTACGGCGTACGTGCTTGTTGACCTCCCGGGGGTTCGAGGCCGATCATCTCTAAGCCACGCCGACTTGCTCCTCCTACCCGAGGTGGCCGCGCTGAGCGCTCAGCCTGGATTCGATCATGTTGAATCGGCCCCCAGCCTGATATATAGCGGCCCGTTTCCATGATCCCTCTCTCTTTTTTCTTGTCTACTGGGCCTACTAAGTCCCACTTCGTCGTTGACCCATCATCGCATTCAGTTCTGCACTAACACGCTAGGAGATGTAGACCAATAGTGCTACACTCCAGGCATGCTACCACAGTGGCATTGAAGTCGCAGCGTTCTTAATTCCTCATCCTTCTGTTGATTGGAGATTGGTATAGGTTACCATTTCCACCACCATATGTGGTTGCACAATATGGGCGAATACAAGCCGATAGAGGCTTCATTGACGTGGGGCAAACAACCTCAGTAGAGGGACAATCTGCAGAGCGCCGCATGAAAACACATAATCAGCATCCCGGATAAGATCCAGCTGTATCAACTGAATATGATAACACCCAGTGACTGACGAAACCTCATAAAATTATTGTGGTTGAGTAACGGTTAACCAAATACTGATCCGGACGAACTCGGCAAGCTGTGAGGCAATTTCCCAAACATTTGGTCCGTCTGGGGCCCAATATCCTGACTACCAATCGTCAAGAAGCCAATAACAAATGAGGAACATTGAACGTTGGGCCAATGCTTTCCCGCTGTTAATTGTTCTCAGAATTGGAACTCGATGATATGTGCACGTAGGGCGTGTTACCGTATAGTCGTCGGCATTTGCGGTGATATCTACTGGGACAATCAAGTTGTATGATACGGTGATGAGTTTGGGTTGTAAATTGACTTATGTTCCGGGTGGGAATATCAATGGCCTAATTTATAACCCGCGATGCTAACCAGAGTGGAAGGCGAACACTCGCCGCCGAGTGTCAGTTCACGCCACCGGAGCTAAGTTGCACCTCTGGCCGAATATTCGGACGCGAAACCGCACAATGGATCGATATCTGGAGGTCTCCGGTGTTGGGACCAAACATTTCGCCTTTCCTGGTAGCAACGGGTGGATGCGGATCGCCTAAGATGCACGTTTGCCACACTATTAAAATTGGGAGAAGTGTATCCGCGGTCCAACCGACCGATACATACTAGTTGGGTGTTCTCGCATCCCCCGCATGCACGAACATACAAGTAATTGCCATCACACATAAGGATACATCAGCATTTAGCATTGTTCCTTCGGTTAACGCGTACGTACACTCCTTCATGGCTATCCTCAAGTTAAGTGACTGATCAGAAGGATGGGGTATTCTGCGGCAACACAGAGACTATTTCATCCGCTTCGCCGTTACTAAGGATGTTTTTCTCAATCCCTCTTCGGAACGTATGATCCAATCGTTTCATTAAGCAGTGTAGTTTTCTCAAAAGTGTTCATCCAACAACGATACCGGGAGTTGCCGGTATACGATGGTCGCGACTCCATTCTTTGTGCGAATTCGTAACAGCCCCGTCACGCCAATCCTAAACAAATATTTAGCATGCCCTCAATGAATAATGCAACAACTAAATGACCATCATCCTAGACCTAAGATTTTCGGGACAACTTGGACCGACAAGACTTGGATGTCAGATTGCGGGATTTCGATGCAATGGCCGTAGGCGCTGTTGCATAGCGTAATCGTGCCAACACTCCACTCTTCGTCGAAAAAGCCACATCACAACGGAGTTGTTTCACGAAGAAGTGCATGGGATCCTGGGCCAACATGTATATAAATGGACCTAGATTAACGAACCCCGCTCAAAAGCGTACAATCAATGCAACTGTACCCATGATTATTACTTTGGCCCAAATGCAACTTACCCCCTCCTCAACTCCGCCGCAACTTACAAACACAGACACAGACATACGTCCACGCAGCTCTGTAGTGGAAAGATAGGACGAAAACCGGCCGTCGCCCCGGGTGAATCATGCAAAGGAAGAACACAATCAAGAACAGCAGCTGTGGAAAGTTGACTGACTTCCGTTAGCTCGGCATATAGTTTGAGCCATAGGTCTCCTAACAGACGACAGTTTGCCTGCTGTAATTCAAATAGATGTCTCTCTTCTTGTTAACTCAGATGAACAGCCTCGCTGTCACTCGAGAAATTGTCGTCCACACTGCCTAGACAAGCACACATTTCATATGTCCCAGGGACCAGATATTTTATTTCTCTGGTTAAATTGTCTTGCGAAATGGACTTCTTCCAGTTCTATAAAGCACATCTTTAGGTTGAAAAGGGCAGAATGGGGCCCATTCAGGCCCGGCGTGTGGCCAAATTATCTTTCGTCATGGTCAGGGTGTGACACTGCGGCCCAGTGGCATGAACCATCTCTCGCTTGGTTCCTGCTGCTCCGGAGTAGTGGGATTTCCGTTGGCCCTGCAATCACTGTTGTTTGATCCATATTTTTTTGGGGGCGGGGGGGCGGGGGGGCGAGGGATTGCATGCAATACAAACGACATGCACTGCAGGTGCAAGGTCCATTAGATAAAAGAGGAATACAGTGAGATCATAGAATCTGGCGCGAGGCTCGGGGCCGTTCGAACATGATCACGGACCCCCCGGTCAGTTTGATTCTCACCGGGGCTGATTAATAGGGATGTAATACAAGACGTTTGACCCACTCTAGTCATATATCCTATCCCTGAGTTTATCGCGCGGCATGGTACGCGGGATGAGAATTCATGTGCACATGACTCCCAGCATTTCCTTACCGATGTGTGTTGGAGTCCCGGCCGGGGGATCACCACCGAATCAAAAAGATATCGGATGCGAACGCCGTGGATTATGTTTCGATTGAGCAGCAAGTAACTGGTGCCGGTTCCAGCGCAGGATAGTCTCTGACGCAAGCAGAGGCGGAGAAGAAGGATAGTGATTATCACTGATTCATTGTTAAACCTGCTATCGGTTCGCTATGCATGTCAACGAGAGACCTGACTGATCGACCGAGACAAGATGTGGGAGCTCTACATCATGGAGCTAGAGGATGGTTCAGGAGTCTCGAGTGGGTGTTTAAAGCTAAGCTGGGTGATGCTGATCATGTCATGATGCCCAAAGCCCGTCTGCATGTGCAGGTGAAAGAGCGGAGAATGCAGCGCTTACAGGCAACATTTGTATATGATTCCCAGGTGAGACGAAGTGGGCCATGCTTTTGTTGGCATGCCGCTTGGGTCTACCAACACGCTCTATTGACCACAAATCGATGTTGAGAGGTGGGCCAGCTTCATGACCAGAAGGAGTCTGACTTGTTACCTTGCTCCGACATCGTGCGCGGTGGCCTGGGGCCACAGACACGGTGAACAATGCTGCTGGCGACCAGTGCGCGCAACAGTTGAGGGTACACGCTGGGAGGTGCTGGTCGCGTGCAGGGCACATGGTTGCGAGAACGGCTAGGCTACCGACAGGTGTGCAGCCGAGGCATCCACACTGTTTATCAACTGTGGGACAGAGCGGAACGGAGTAGCGATTGTGGCTCAGTGCCAGGTCACTGAACACTGGGCGCGGGTATCGGATTGGAGACTGATCAGCTGCGCGTTGGGGTTGGCGTCAGCCCTCAGCCAGTGTGGACATGTGGAACATGTGCTGGCGCAGTATTGGGAGCAGCTCTCACATCCACCAACCAACCAAGCTCTTTCCTGCTCTCCGGAGCAGGTCCTGCTCCCCTTGTCGGGCCATGCTAACACTGCGGATCGCATTCGGTATGCACGATTGATCGCCACAGTGGCGTCGTCGCGTGGGTAATCCTTCTTGGACGCTAGCTGGCTCTCCTTGACGGATAGCAAGGGACAATTACTCGCGAGAACCGCCTACGTTCACGCCTATATTCTTTGAACCTTGGATGTCCTCCGTGAGTCTTGTCTCCGATGGGCAGGGAAGGTCTCCTCTGGGGAAAGCCGGCAAACCCCTTACAATCCCCATGTCAGAACAGGACATCTGACCCACGGCAGTGTCACCGAATGACTAAGCTCGCTCCAATTTCCAATTCCGCATCCTGTGTCTCTCGCTCTTTCCCTTCCCTTTTGCTTCTGTTCTCTGCCTGATGCCTTCTGTTTCCTCCCACGAACGATCTCGCCTTTCCCCCCGCCTCTGACAGGACCTTGGTCTCCCTCGTTTAGCCCCGACTGTTACAGGCAGCAGCGTATGAAACGTATCAGTCAGCGTCACCACATATAGGGACTGAGCTCTCTAAGTAGTCTTGACTATTTCTTTACAATCCCTGTGCCGTGGCAGGCAACGAGATACACATAAGGTCTGTAAAAACACGCATTCTCCCGTTTCCCAATCACCGCTATATTCGTATACATGAGACACTGTCCAGGTATTCCGTCTCCGATAGCGGTCCGTACTGACTATATATAAGGACTCAAAGAGCTTGTTTAGCATCAACTCGGTTACAGCGCGTTTCTCATATTCACCGGATGGAAGAAGTCGTGGCGCGTGGTATCGTAATGAAGGCCAAAATGTGGTTTACGGGGTCTCGTTCCTGATTGGTTCGAGGCCCGATTGTCCCACTAACCAGAAAGAAGAATGCACAGAGAGACGGATGGGAGAACAACTCTGATGCCATCGCGATTGGATGGCCAGACAGAAAAACAAGGCAGGGTGAAAGGGATTCCGTCGTTGATGCAGAGACCTGCCGACGGTCTCAGGCTGGTTTCGTAAGGGGACAACTAGGTCACGGTGGGAGCCACGTTCTATTTGGGAAAACACGTGTCGTTCCAGACCAGAGATTTTTCGCCGGTATCGCCGTAGTCGTTGTGAGGCCCAAGGTTTTGCAGGTGATCGAGGAAGCGGGTAAAGCGGGTGTCAGTGCCGTCTGTACCATACTGCATGGCCGTGATAATGGCTGCACAGAGCGAACATCCCACAGAAGCAGCGGCAGAGAGAATGTAATTCATCCTGCCGATAACCAATCCAGAGATTTTGTTAGAAAAGAGAGTTAGCCACATATTCATCCTTGGAACAATACAAAGGGAAGAGAGAGTAGTGGGCGTACGCAATCCAATAATTCAAGTGCCGACGACGGAGAACAGTAGGTGAGTGACAGACCCCCAGAAAAACCAGGCGGTCCAGCAAACTGCAGCAAAATTGAGGCTTGCGATATACCGCCAAAGAAGCGGCCAATGGATCGAGCGGAGGTGAGCAACGTGATTCAAGTGAGGGGACATGCGTCCGGCAAGGTGCAAGAGCAGTGGGGCGACTGCGCCAATAAGGAAAAAGTACAGAGTCCACTGGTATTGGTGCAGGAAGCCGTTCTTGTGAAGCCCAACGCCAGTCCAGTATATGGGATCGTACAACCCTGTAACCTTCGTGTTGGCTTCCTGAGTGATCGTCAGCGAATCGGAACTCCATCCCACCCAGATTCCACTTTGCAACACCGAGCAGGCCAATTGGGTTCCAACGAGTACAAAGAAGGTGATCCGTGGTGGGATCTTAAAGTAGAGTGCCAGTTTGGAACAGCCACAGTAGAGCAATGCCTGCTGGATGCTCCCCCCGCAACATAGCTGAAAGAGCGGGAGGATGGTTGTGTGCCCAGGCAGAGAAGCACTAACAATCAACGTCGCCAAGTGCTCCACACACGTCAACTCCACCGACGTCCGGCCCGCCACAATGCTCACTGGAATAATGAAGATTGCAGCCAGCGCGAGGGCAAGCACAATCGCCCAAACCGGTACCGATGTGTGGTACACGTGCACCATCGGATGGCAAGGACAAAGGCAGCCAGGAGCAAGCACAGGTACCACCAGGTGGGAACAGACGGGTAGCGTGCGAGTTGGCGCGCGTGGGGGTCAGTGACTCAGCCACGTTGGACACTTTCCACCAGCGGCGTAGGTCGCCGCCATGGAAAAGCGGGGTGTGCACGAGCAAGGCGGTGCCGGCAGCATAGGAAAACGCTATGGTCATGACGGTTGTGGCAGGAAAGTATCCCTGGGGTGGGTCGGGTGAATCAAATTGGGGGAGATCTAGATCCATGTCTTGGGGCAAGTGGTTGGCATGCATGTCGGTGGTTTGCAGCTGTGGGTACCAAGTCACGCTCATAACGATATAGGGAACGCAGGCCGCTAGGTTTTTGTTGGTGAAAAACATCGGCAGGGAAATGACCCACATGGCAACAGCGAAGCCACAAAATACGTTGACCAACGCGTCCCATGGGACGATCAAGGGTGAACTCAACGCCGTGATCACTCCCGTCCAGTCCAGGCACCAAAAAGACCATCCCATGCCACCCGTTGCATCAAACAATAGATTGACCACAAAGTTGGACGGCGCAATCCACGTTGGCCACTGGAACGTTGCCAGAGGTTGGTAGAAGAATAGGGGGATCCAGTGCCAGACGAATATGACCGTCGCCACAATCCAGAAGACACGGCGACGGTTCCAGTTACCACGGCGAACCCCGTGTAAAGCCGTCAACATTGCACTGGTCTGAAGCTGCTGAGGATAAAGCAGCTCACCAGGCCAAATGAGAAGACGCGTGGCGAGACCGGCCAAGGCAAATCCAAAGAATGGGGTCGAGAGATAGATAAGAAAGAGGATCCGGGTGGGAATGTGTTCGCTTGTTTTGTGTAACTCTCCGCCAATAGAGACATTCCAGCCAAGTATTGCAAGGTTAGGTTGGGTCCCATGGCAACCGCAGCGACGATGGTGCAGATTCTGCGCGAAACAATCACACGTGTCAGACAGAGGTCTCCTTCCCTGCAACCTCAACTTCCCGGAAGTTGGGACGCACGTATGTTCCTTGAGGTTAAACGGGCCCGGGTTGATGAACCAAGCCAGGGCCAGTGCGATGGATATGGTATTTTCGATAGCGCGAAGCCCAAACAGTAGGTGAATGGCTGTACCAACACCGCACTTGTAGATACAAAGGTCTGTGGGTTGGTCCAGTCTCCGCGGATCTCCATAGCCATGAGGGCGGTGGTCAGGCCTAGGGCCAGCACAATGGAAAGCAGCCAGGTGCGGATCGTATTGAATGGCATGTCTGGGTCGTCTTCGTTAGGCACGACGGCACGTACACGCGCATCAGCCAAGTCCAGATCCTTCTCTTCGTCTGTGTCGTTTTCATCTGCATTGTTGGTGCTTTCACCCCACTCATCCCGATCCCTGGTTGTCGTTTGTCGCGGATCGTATCCCAGAGGGTTCATCATGTCGACTCAGGAGTGGGTCGTTGTGATAGAGCGCGTTTTCCAAGAGCGACTCTGTTTCGATCCCATTCTCGTTGTCGTCCTCGACTGTGTTTGTAAACGAAAATGGGGTAGTATGCTGGTACGTTGCATGGTTTGTTGGTGTTATGCTATCAATTGTGAGAGGCCGAAGAGAGCCGATAGCACCATCCGGCGTGGACGGAAGGTCCGAGCCTTTGGAAATTTTGTTGGTCCGTTCCTCATCTGTTTCGTTGGGCTCGCTCGAGCGAGGAGTCGACATGATGTATAGGCCTTTGTTTTGCTTGTGGCGTTGTTGTTGTTGTTGTTGTTGCTGTTGTTGTTGTTGGTGGTGGCGAATCACAGTCATTGTGAGTTGAGCTTGCAGTTATCCTATGAGAGGTCGTCGTCCCAACTCCGTTCCGATTCGCAGGTCGTCAAGTGCTCCCTTCCTCACTCTCCCGCTCATATCATGCTCTTGTGTGTGCTCGAGCCTGGAGGCGATAAACTTCCCAACCGCGCCAAAGGAATGCAACACTTAGCCGCAGAAGCGCAAAACCCCACCAAAGCATATTGGTCCGGTCGCTTCCTCCTCACCTCCTGTTATCCGCGCCGCTTCACCTAAGTGTTAGCTTTATCGACTGTATAATAACCCCAAGGACAGAACAAGCAGTGGGACAGGGGTGAACACGCCGGCGCAACTTTAGGGTCTAGCTTTCACATCTACGAATCGGGCAAGGCACCGGTGGGTGACGTGGCAACAATTCGACGCACATCGCGCCTCAGGAAGGTTGTTAAGGACTGTGGGATGGAACTGTGCCGCGCGGGCTGCAATCGGGGTTCGGAGAATGCGGGCCAGGGAGCGACAGTGACCAGTGACTCGCGAGCGGAGGATGTATCCCGTGTGCAATGGTTCAACCGACGGCTCCAAGCGAGAAGCAAGTCGAGGAAGAGCGAAAACAGGAGCGTAACACCGGGTTACTATGAGAACCGCTTGCGGAGGCACGACCTGCCCTTCCGGACATGGCACGGCGGCGCTCCCGAAGCCAACCCGCTCCGGGCCGGCACGCGTGTCCTGCTCGTTACAGTCAGTCAGTTGGCGCAAACGGGCGCGGGCGACTGTATGGTCATCTGGCTCGGTGTGCCATTTACCGGACTGGACTTGATCCAGGCAGCCGGCCGCGCTGCTTGTTGGCCCAACAAGCAGGGCGACATGATAGCCACTGCGGTGCCAGGACGTAGAGGGAGCCCGCAAGTGTACAGCATGCGAGCGACGAGGCCCATGCTGCGCCCACCGCGTGCCGAGCTGTCACCCATTCTTCTTCCCCCGCGCATGGTGCCAGCAGCAGCGACCAGGCAGCGCGACGAGCAGTCTCCACCCTGGCTCCCGCACGACGCGCCCCTGTATGGTCCAGGCCCAGCCGACGACTTGCCACCTTTGGAAATCAGTAGCGCGCCTCGTCGTCAGCCCACCGAGGAGCCTGCGACTCATCGCCACGCTCTCTCTCCGCGGTGGCACCCACAACAACAGGGAATGGATGACCAGCCGGTCGTTCGAACATGGCAGGAGGCCCAGGTGCCGGATCGGAATCCAACACCCCGCCCACCATCTCCGCGTTGGAAGCAGACTGACGAGGAGCGCAGGGCAATCGTCTTGGAGGATTGCCATCGCGCAGAGAATAATCAGAATGCACACCATGTTGGCGTTTCCCTCGCTCGGCAAACGGAACAAGACGAAGACCTGGAAATGAAGATGGTCAGCAACAAGCCGATGGCGCACACGGCACGCACGAGGACAACGTACCAAGCGTCCGTCCCACCATGCCGGCTCAGGACGCGGGGCAAAGGACGCAACTCAAACCCATCTTGCCCGCTGGTGCAGCTGCGTCAGGCAGCAAGCGCGGACCGGACCCTACACTGGAGGCAGTGGCCCACAAGCGGGTCCGGACCTTGGAGGCGGAGCTCGTAGGACAGCTTGGAGGCGCAGTTGGACCCAATCCCGGTGGAGGTGTGGGACCAGGTGACAGAAGGGATCCTGCCTCAGCGCTCAGCCCGCACACGCCGGGCCAAGCACAGTGCCTGGACATACAGCACAACCCACCTGGGCAAGCGGCTCGAGCGGGCACGGCCGCTGCCCCCGCCCTACCCGCACCCCCTCCAGCAGCTCCCCCGGGGCCCGATTGGGGTTTGAAGGCAGCCACGCTGGGCCATGTGGTGACACTGTTCGAGATGAGAAAGGGGTCGGAGAGGACGGGGATCAAGGGGTGTCCGCTGTGTTTTGGGTTGCAGCTGTCGGAGCCATGGCGGCGGTGGAGTGACCACGCGGTGGAAGAGTGTGCAGCGGTGAACGAGCTGGCGTGGCCTGCTACTCAGATCGGGTCCCGCCTCAAAGCACCTTGGCGGGAGGCTGGCGGGAGTGGGCAGCCACGCAGCGGCGGTTGCGTTTAAGGCCGAGTGCGGGGCCCAGGCGCCGGCAGTGGCGGAACGTCGCAGCAGGCGGAATAGCACGTGCCAGGACATAATGCACCGATCGGCCGGCAGCGTGGGGGTATTTGATGGTGCCCCCACACGCCCGCTACCTTGGCTCGACCCACCCGTCTGTACGCATGAGTCCGCGTACTCTCTGACCATTCCACCTGCTTTTTGTCCCGCTGGCCGGGGTACTGCCGTTTCGTATCGTCAGACAACCTCGTGTGCTACGGCTGCTCTTCCGCCCACGGCTCAACTCCCGCTCGTTCCACTGCCTATCCCCCTCGCCTTGGGCGATCACATCCCGTCTTTGGTCCGGGGGGGGGGCACAGACGCGCCGGTCTCGTTGCCCGCTCTGCCCCTCTCCTCCATTGTGGTTTCACCCCCCACAACCAAGCAATCCAACAAGTCAGATCAACGCAAAGCAAAGCGAAGCAAAGCAACCAGCAAAATGATGCAGTCTATCTGAGGGGGGCAAGGCTGCCAGGCGCCAGAACAGAAAATGTCCACTGCATGCATGAGGGGAGGCGCAATGAGGCCCCAGTAAGGTCCGCCACAGATTCCATCCCAAGCTAGGGAGCCGGAGTGGGTGGGAGTGGGAGTGAGAGTGGGAGCAGGAGCGAGAGCTGTGCGTAGCCCGGCCGCCACTGCTGCCGCTACGACTGTGGCAATAGCGGCCCATACAAGCCGCGCACGACGGGCGTCGCGGGCTGGATCCCACAATGCCGAAACAAGCAGCGCGTGTCCCGCCACCCCCCCCAAGGCGGTATAGGCCGCGGCGCGCTGGGCGGGCGTGGTATGGGCCGGGTCGTTGGCAATGGCCGCGAGGGATTGCAGGCGCTCCCACTCCTCGTGCGAAAAGACACGGACGGTTTGGTAATCGTAGACAAGGCTCAAGCTCTTGTGCGTCTCGGGCAGGAGAGCGTTGGCGTCGATCTGGATCTGGATGTAGCCCTCGGGTTGGTCTTGCGGCAATAGGCTGAAGATGCCGCTCGGGTAGGTCGCATGCCGAGTCAGTTTCACCGCCGCCTGACCCGGGCTGGGGCCGGGGGCGGGGGGGTACACGGCACGTGGAATCAAGGAGAAACTGGATAGTTTGCTGCTGCATTTTCCTCTGAATCTTGGGGCTCGGGTGGTCAGCGTAGAACAAGTCGGCCTTGACATAGAGTGGCACGCGTTCCTCTACGGGCGCGCGCCGGGCAAATGCCGCATTGGCCTTCTGCATCCATCGCAGTTTGCACTCAAACACCTCAGCCTTTGACTCTCCCATGATCTCGCGCCCCACACCGCACACCCGCCCCACGTCTGCTCGCGCGTCGCGGCGTACCTCGGGGAGGAAGCGGAACACGCCGGGGTCCGGCCAGGACCGCACTCCGTCCGGGACGAGTTCCCACCCACGCGAAGCGGCGGAGGCGGGGAGAGGTAGGCGCGCCCCCGTGCCATGGCCCAGGTGAGAACACACGCTGCCCAGTACGCGAGCATGCCCCAGGAGACGAGGAGCAGCGGGATGGGCGCCAGCATCTTGGCGAGGAGGAACGAGAGCGCTTGCAGCAGCAGCAGCAGCAGTGCTTGCTGCCACAACGCCATGCTCAGTGGCGTCGCTGGTGGCGGTAGGGGTAGCCGCTGCTCGAGTAGACGGAGGTGGTGCGGCGGGGCATGCAAGGAAGCACCCTAGGGTGGGTTGGCTACTGTTGCTGTTGGTGGGGGAAGGGGAACGAGCGAAGCGCCACAGCCGCAGTCTAGGCAACCCGCGGGGGTCCGGGGTGCTGCTGGGATAGCCCCGGCACGCACAGATCAGTCATGTGATGGCTCCCGCGTGTCACAACCCGGTTTTTATATCGTCCGCCTGGCTCTCTCCCTCGGCGTGGCCGAGGCCGGTATCCTCCCGGGCGTCGCGCTCTGGCTCACCTACACTTGCCAGACGCATCAACTCCTGCTCCGCTAGCCGATCTGCCTTCTAGTGGCGTCCTGTCGGGCCTGCTCAGCTCGGTGATCGGCCACCTGCACACTTACGCGGCTTGCCCTACCGCCGCTAGAGCAGGATCATTATTGTACTACGTTTCCATGTCCCTTGTGTCTTATCATTTCCACACGGGAAGCTTTTCCTGCGGTGTGGGGTCGATCCAGACGGATCGAACCTGGGCTTCGTTTTGTTTTCCTGGGATGAACAGATTGAAGGGGACCGTGTTTGTGTGTCGAGAATCGTGGGCATCTCTGTTTTCATCGCCTTGCCCTCCTCGGGAGCGAGCGACAGTTGTTGTTGGGCCTGACGGCCAGGATGCTGATTGGAACGATATGGGCCAGGCGGTTACCGGCTCAGGCCTAGTTAGCCACTGTACTGCCGAGCTCGCCTGCTCTCTGGTACTTCGCATTGAGAGAGTCGATGGGGCTCACGCCTAGTGAACGGTTGATGCTACGTCTGAATGGTATTGGTATGAGTGGTAGAGGGGGTGAAGGAGTACCTCTGGGGGGGTGAGAGTGTGGGGGTATGAATGGCTGATCATGGGCGAGGGGTCAAACATGGTAGGTACTATATGGACTGTAGCTCTTTACTGTGGTGAACGGTGGGGACGAGGTATGTTAGTACCCAAGGAGCTACGGATGGGGCTGTGTGCATGCCAAAGGAAAGATGTCAGGGAGAACGTGCAGAGGAGTGGGGCCAAGTAGGGAAATATGAGGCATGTATTGATTGGTCTGGCGTGGGGGGCGGGGGGCAGCCCCCCGTGCGGGGGCAGCAGGGGAATTACACACTACTCGGGTGCGTGCTCTCAGGGCACCGCCCTAGTGGTCAGTCTAAGTCTGTATTTTCAGGATCAGTATGTCGGAAGAGAGTCAGGATATCTACAAGTCGGCATCCTACTACAGATGGAGGTGCCGCAGTAGAGACGCAAGAAGGGGGATCAAATGGCAAATTCATTTCTTTTTTCGCTCCGAAATTAGTGAGTAGGGTTGGATTTGAAAGGGTGCTTAAGCCCCCCTCTCTGAAGAGAGAGGGGGGGAAAGAGGAACACAGTAGATAGGGACAGTGGGAGTCTCGTTAATCCATTCATGCGCGTCACGAATTAAATGACGAGGCATTTGGCTACCTTAAGAGAGTCATAGTTACTCCCGCCGTTTACCCGCGCTTGGTTACAAGGGCATGCCCACCCCACCCATTCAGGGTTGAGACAACTTTTGACTGGAAGACCACGGGAGTGAGTTAGTTTGAGTAGCCCAAGGCTGTAGCTATCCACCCCTACCACTCTCACTCCGATCCGACGCCTGGTCTTGGTGGGCAGTGCCGCCCTAACTTGACCCCACCCATAGGACCCAGGATGGATGCGACCATGCCAACTTGGGATCTCAGCCTCCCCAGCTCCCACTTCCCACATCAGTAGTCCCAGTCCAGGAGATGAGCTGACAGTATTCAGATCCATGATCACCTTGTAGAATCGGTACCTGTCATAGGAGAGAAGTGGGTGACATACATCACCGGTCACCGTATATCGCTGAGTGAACATCACCCTTCAACGCCGACCCAGGACCCAATCGAAGTACCTCAGTGTGTAGAGCTGGGTCAGGAGAAGCGATAGCACCGGTCCGGATCTCAATCGGACCAATACTGACCGAGTACCGTCCGTGGGAAGTCTGACCGGTGACATCACCCTCTACTCGACCTACAGGGCTCAAACCTCGACCTATTCCAGATCTGTTTCGTTGGGTTAGGGTTAGGGTT
>RSEE01000174.1:0-51490 GCA_003971905.1 Moniliella sp. 'wahieum' | reverse complement strand
AACATGCGCTTGGCTTGGCTTCGTTTCGTTTCGCTTCGTTTTTGGTTCTTTCCCCACGTTTGCAAGCAAGGTTATGCGTTACGGGCTTGGCCGGGGCGGGGGTTGTCATCGTAGTGTCTTATCTTACTACCTACCTACCTACCTACCTACCTACCTGTATGCGTGCGTGCCTTGCCGTCGCCTGCCACCCTGGCATCCACCAGTCCTGTCCGGTCTTCGAGCTTCAACCTTCAACCTTCAGGGAGGGTTCAACCGGTACCCGGGACCGAAATGGGCAATGATTATCAACGTTCAACTGAGGATTGAGTACTGAGTCTCAGTAGCGAGTACCGAGTCCTCAGATGGAGCCATGAGTTGGAAAGCGGCAATGGTGGCATCGCTGCAGATGTGCGCGCGCCAATCCTAGTATTATCCAGACCAGCTTCCTCCCACATTTCCTGCGCTGCAGTGGTGGTTGTTGATGATTAATGAGGCCGTCTGAGATCGGAGCGTTGGAGCGTCGGAGCGATCAGTCGGCCAGAGGATCAGCCATCATTAATCATTGGCCAATCCATAACTCAGTCCAGTGCATGTGGAGCGCGGAGCCCTTTAACAATTAGCCTACAAACGGCGCAAGGGGGCAGAAGCACTGCGCCGTCGCAGTTGCATCCTACGGCCTGTGGCGTAACAAAGCGTCAAGCTTCGAGCTTCAAGCGTCAGCTTCGAGCTTCAAGCGTCAAGCTTCAAGGGCGAGCGGAGATCGGCGGCTGACGATCGGTGATGGATGACTACAGCCCAGCAGACGCACGGGCACAGTGTACTGCCGCTGCAGGAGCCGGGACGAGGCAGAGCGTGCTTGTGCAAGAAGCAGGCACGGGGGGAGTGGTTGTGCGAGCGAGCGTGCGAGCAGGTGGGGGGCGTAGCTACGCGTAGCTACGGGGGCAGTGTGCACGTCTGCTCGCCCGCACGGCTCAGCGTGGGATCGCTTGCGACGCTCGGTGCTCGCTCCACATCCCATTGGGTTTGGCCCGCCACGCAGTAAGGTAGCCCAGACAGCGACCACTTCGTACTTACGGACGACTGACAACTGACAACTGGCACGCCCATTGCCACCCAGATCAGCACGTCTGCGCCTCCCGCTTTTTCTCTCTCGGGGCTGCCACGCGACGAAAAAACGCCATCACCACCACTGCCATTCCCACCACCACCACCACACCACCACCATCACCCTTGCGGGTCTTCTCCCCTCCCTTTGTGATATGCTTGTGCACCACCCACAACCATCCCCGCGGCGGGCCAACATCAGCGCCGCCCGCGCGCTTACCCTCCTTTTGTCTGCGGCTGCCACTCTGCTGGTGGTCACGTTCACTCCCTCTGTTGTGTCTGCGTCTGCGTCTGTCTCCTCCCATGGAGTGGGAAAAAAGATGGGTTTCAGCTGTCCGCCCGCGCTCCGCTCGACCGGCGCCAGGGATCGCAGGCGTTTACGCCCACGGACGCCAACCAAGCTCCGGCGGTGCAGGACGCGCTGCAGGGCAACTATGTCCAGGCCGCCCAGGCTGCCGATAACATTCCAGGAGTTCAGACGGGTGCGAATGGGAACCTGGCCAACGTGCCTGGCCAGCTGATTGGTAGTGATGGCCAACAGTACCCTTGGAACAACATGATTCCCGTCACGGCTGATCCTAATGTCAATGGGTCCGAGCAGGGAGGGTGGCAGCAACTGCCCCAGATTCAAGGGTTCACATTTAATGATACCTTCCGCGTCTCGAAACCGGTTCAACAACGAGTCGGCTATCTTTCCGTATTACATGGCCGTCGATAACCCCGCGACCGTGGAACGGTTCATCGTCGTCCTTCCAGGCAAAGTACGTACCGTATGCTTCGGTGTTGCTTAAAAGGGGGAGGGGGTGGCTGACCACAAGTACATAATGCTCGCTTTTTGCTTGCTTACTTGAATTCTGCCGGTCCAGCCGCGAGATGTATGGAACTACGCCAACTTCATGCTGAACGCACGCAACATCCTGTGATCCAGGGTGGGAAAGGGATCCAGCCCTGGGCCGACTGGAAGTTGACCAATGCCAGTGTGGGAATTGTAGCGCCCGTGTTTCTCAACATGCAAGATCTGCAAGCGGGCGCATGCAAGCCTCAGTACCTGTGTTTCAACAACTCGTATTGGCAACAGGGTGGGTCGAACAAGAACCCTGTGATGAAGCATTCGATCAGCTCCTTTTTGGCCATGGACCAACTGCTGGACCAGTTGTTTCTCAACACTACCTTTCCCATGCTGAACCAAGTCGTTGTCGCTGGCCATTCCCTCGGAGGACAAGGTGCACAACGATACGCCGTGCTGAAAAAGACCAAGGCGTACGATCCCAATGTCCGCTTTTGGATTGGCAACCCCGGTAGCTGGGCTTACCTTACCTCCCAACGTCCCAACACCAACTCCTCAGCCGCCGACACGTACGACCAATGGCCATATGGGATCCACCAAAACACGACCAAAGTGCCGTCGTATGCGCGACGCGACGTGGTAGCACAAAACGGAAGCTTGGTCGCGGACCGGTACCGCAACCGCACAGTAGGTTACGGCTTGGCCTTGATGGACGTTGGAGCTGGCGTGACAGCCGCGCCGGCAATGTGGCAAGGTTTTAACCATTTGGACCGTGGCTCCAAGTTTATCATGTCTCTCGGCAACGATTTCCCAGGTGGTTTCCCGCCCACACATACCGCCGACTTTATTGCCAACATGACCCACCAGGACTACGGCATGTACACCGCCAACATGTCCCTCCAGCGACTCTTTTGGGACGGGCTGCACCAACGCAATCCCTGGCTTACTAATGTGACCAACCCAGGAGACAAGCACACCACATCCATCACAACCACACCAACCATACCAACTCGACTGGGTTGCATAAATTCGCCACGCCCAACACAAGACCATGGCACGCTCCCTCTTGGGCGGCTCCTGCGGCGCAGTCGCGCTGTGCTACTTGCTTCTCCCGTTCCTCTTTACGGCCAACTACGACGGGGCGTGGGAGGAAGAGGCTTCCAAGCCGAACCTGTACTAAAAGAACGAAGGCTGGTTCGCAAGCGGTGTGGGTGGGCTGGTGCGTGAAACTGGCTACTAGTAGTATTGTGCGCTGGGGTGAGCTCGATGGGCGATCAGAAGTGCGCCCGAGGCTAGGAGGTTGGCCTACAAGGACAAGTAGTTACTGTACGGACTTTTTCTTTCGTTTGCTCTTCTTCTTTTGCCCTGTGTAGCGCCATAGTGGGCCTGGGTTGGCACGCAGCAATCATCCGGAATGGGCGCTCACGCCAGAAGGGTAAGACGCCAGCCAAAGCAAGTGAGCCGATGCAACAAGTATAGCACACTTACTGGCCTTACTAGTACCCATGGGCTATAGTACTAAGGGAAGCGCTTAGCATCTGCTTCTCCGCTGGCTGTTAACCACGCATTCTAGCCCGCAGCGCGGATGGGGGGCGCGCTTCCCCCCTTTCCAAAAGATCAAGACCTGCCTTCTACTTCTATCTCTGTCCAAATCCGTCCCACCAAGACGAAAGAAGAAACAATTCATAAGCTCAACAGCCAGGAAGGCCGCAGCAGACCACCATATATGCTAGTCTGTGCAACGCCCCCAACAGTGAGATGGAAAAAATGAACATAATGGGGTGGGCGAAAAAACAACGTTAGGGTGGGGGTGGGCCTGGGGGTGGGCGTAGGGGAAAGGGAGGGAGCAGGCAAGCATGATATGCCCCTTGATAGGGACGGATTGGATGCAAGAGGAACTGAAATGCAACCCTCACCCCCCATCCCCATCCCACCAAAACGACAGCGTCATGCGCTTCACCGTTCCATCGCATCATCGCATCCTGCACATGACGATGACGAGGCACCAACGATAGAATGTGCAAGAGCCGATTGGAAGAAAAAGTGTTATCAAACATGGAACACGTAGAGAGAAGGAAAGCAGGACAAAAGGGGTGGGAACATGACAGGAGAATGTAGTCTCCCTTGGAAAGAGCGAGAAGGGGAGGGGAATTGGCGGAAGAAGAGACATAGACAGCATATACCTTGCTTTACACCGCCAACTTGGTCGCGGCCTTGCACATCGTGTTGCGGGCGGCAATGGGGTTGATGTACGTGTACTCCGGTGGGTTGTCGGCTTGGCCGTTTGAGGCGACCGACAGAGCCGAGATGGCCGAGTGGTTGAGCGACACAGACCTTGGACGCCAGGCTTTGGGCCGACTGGCCTTCCACACGAGGTCGCCCCAAGGGTTGCTTGGGTTGACAGTGGGGGTAGATCAGGTCGTTAACGATGGCCGTGTTCCAGCTCTTGTCCAGCTCGATCGGGACAGGCTCCTGGTTCGTCTCGCGCCAGTTGTTGGGCTTGTCCGTATATTTTGCCGCAAAGGCACCTTGAGGGATTTGGTCCAAGCCTTCAAGCAAGACAGAGGCCATCCCCTGGACCAAGTGGTGTCTGTGTGCAGAAATGAGAAAGTGTCAGTAAAACGAGCGAACCAAGAGTGGGAACACAATAGGGGGGGAGGGGGGGAGACGTACCAATGTGGCAGTGAAGGAGGTTGGGGCCACACCCGCAATGTAGCGGATGATAGCATAGCCCGTCATTCGTCACATCAAACCCGTCACGGAACGGAGGGTTGACCAAGGAAAAGTTGAGTCCACCCTTCATCGCATCAGCCACCGTATCGTAGGTGAAGGGACCCGTGGCAGCCTTGATGACCCAGAACTTGTGGCCGTGGAGATGGAACGGGTGCGGACTGTTACTCTTGCCGACAATGGAGAGAGCTGGGTTGTGAATCACGATATCGACCACGGCGCCCATCGGGATCTTGGGGCTGAGAGGAAGCATGGTCGTGTTGATCTTGGAGATATCGCCACCGTTGTTAAGCAGTTGGAACATGACTGGCTGAATGCTGTCTGCCTTGACCGTGCTCAACGGCTGTTCAGCCACCTGCCACACGTTGAGCGAGTTCTGTGCCGCAAATGCATGCAGGGTAACATTGGACGTTGAGGCACCTTCCACTCCAGGTCAAACGGTTCGTCCTCTGCCTGAACCCATTCCAGTGCCGTCTTGTTGACCAGACCACCCAATGTGACGGAGGCGTTGACCCGGTCAGTCAAGTGCTTGAAGCCCTCGTCCACACTGAAGTCCACCGTGTCGCCAGCCGTCTCATTGTAGGACAAGAGGGCGTAACCTTCGATTGCTGCAACGCACGCACACCCGTAAAGCGGATGGGCCAGTCCTTGTAGGCCTTGCTCTTGTCGAGCTCAATCATGAAGCTTAGCCGGCTTCCGATGGTGAGCTGAGCAAATTGAATCAATTGGGAATCACATATTGTCGTCGACGGCGACGAGCCAAACGTTGTGGTGTCGACACTGAATCCGTCAAACCAATTGGTCGTAGCTTCAATCACCTGCAGGTTGAAGTACCTCCGTCCGGCCTTGAGCGCCGCACCGGCATTGTACACAGTGATGGGAGCCGTCGTGTTTTGGCACTTTCCGCCATAGTATTGGTCAAAGACTTTGACCGAGTCAAAGCCAGGCTTGGCCTTGACGAGCGAAATGCATCCCTTGGACGACCAGCCGTTGTTGATGTCCTTGTTGGCGTTGTACAGGATCGATTCCACCGGCTGGGCGACAGCGGTCCAGTTTTAAAGCGAAACTGACGGCCCCGCCATTGGTCAGGAGTGCGTCCATGCATGCAGGCGGGACACCCGTGGCATGTACGTTGAGCTCCATCTCTCGGCGTCACATGCATTCGTCGGTACGCCAGTTGAGGCCAAAGTTTTGCTCAGCTGCTTCCATCGCGGCAATGTCGTTGCTGTTGTTTGAAATGAGAGACCATGGCTTCTTGGTACCGGCCTTGGGACGAATGTAAATGGGCAGACGCAGACCATCAGAGTAGTAGCCCTGCCGTGGTTAATCAAGAAAACCAAACGGGAGTTAGTGATGCTTTTCTTTTTGGGGGGGAGGGGAAGGAGGAGGAACCAAAGCGAGGCAGCACAGAGAGGATGTGGCGATCGAGACTCTAGGAGAGAGAGAAACGTACTTGAGTGTGGGTGTGCCCAGTAGGCGCCGTGTTGCTTCAGCAGCTGGAAGTAGTAGACGTATGTCTCGCCGACGGGATGTTCCACTGGTTGACGCCGGCACACCGTCCATGGGGAGTGCCGACTTGCCAGATGCCATGCCAGTGCATCGTGAACGGGTTGCTGCAGTTGTTGGTCACTTGGACCTTTACCCAATCGTTCTCGTCCCACATGAGAAGAGGTCCGGGGTATTGGCCATTGATCAGATAGTGAATGCGTCCATAGCCGTCTGTGTATGCGCAATCTCCCGAGTCAGAAACATCGCCTCCACACTGGAATAAGGGGTAGAAGGCGAAGAAGAACGTAAAGGAGAAGGAAAAGGAGTGCATATAGTGATACGTACCTGGGGCATACCAGTCGCGGGTAACGGTGAGGTTGAACTCCTTGTCGGCAACGGGAAAGTTGGACTCGTTGTAGATCTGGGGTCGACAATTTGGCGTGTGACAAAGCCCATCGCGGGCGAGTCACCTCCGACGAGGGGCCCTGGATGGGTCCGGAGAGCGGACGATGTAGCCATTGGACGGCTTAAGACCGCCGATGCGCGGTACAGTGTAGTCCAGATCTTCGCTGCGTTTTTCAAGGAAGGAATCGCCATAGGAGTCGTCGTCACCTCCTCCGGTACAGCGTTCCTCAGATCTTCGCTGCGTTTGTAAACGAAGAATCGCCATAGAATCGTCAGAGTCACTACCGTCTGAGACAGCGTCGTGCAGATCTTCGCTCGTGAAAGGTAGCTAACGCTGGGCTTGTCATCATCACCACCTGGAACGGCGTTCCTGATGTCGTCGCTGCGAGCAATGTAGCCATTGGGGGGTTTGATGCCGCCGACGCGGGGAGCAGTGTAGTCGTCGTCGCCGGGCGAGGGGCGCGTGCCTGCTTGGCCGGGTAGAGGAGGGCAGCGCCGGGCGGGGCACGGACCTGGCCCTGGATGGGAACGGCGAGGAGGGGAGGAGCAGCACTGAGGCCGAGGGCGAGGGCGAGGGCGCCGGCGCGGAGGAGGGGGTGAGGGAGCAGCATGAGAGGAGGAGCGGTTGGGGCGGGCCAGAAGGAGTGAGGCGGGGAAAGAAGGTCGTGCTGTGGGAGGAGGGGGGAGGGGTGGGGGGAACCGAAGGGGGCCGGCAGGTGCAGGGGTTATAAGGCGCAGCGGAGGGGATGCACCTCTGTTCTGTTCATGGCGCTGTACAACACAACCAGAGCGTATGCAGTCGAGTGCGCGCGGCGGCTGTGTGCTGTGCTGTGCGTGCGGCGGGTGGTGTGGGCCACTGTACCTGTACCTGAGCGTGTGCCTGCGCCTGCGCCTGCACCGCGCCCCCCCAACCCCGCCCCCCCTGCGTCGGGGACGGCAGAATGCTGCGGCCGCTTGCTTGCCTGCTCGATATAGCCGATGTTGGCCGCTCGCTTATACAATTGGCGGTGGTGGGCGTCGGACCTGCTCCGCTGGGGGGCATGCATGCAGCCAGCCGGCAGGGGCAGCACGGCGCCACTGTCACGGTGCGGCTGCTGAGCTGATGCGCTCCTACCGCCTGCCGGCTCCCTCGCAGCGATCGACGCGGTCCAGCTGCCATGGGCCGTGGGAGGGCGGCGCCCGTGTGTGAGCAGATGCACAGCACCCCCTCTGATCGTCCCCTGCAGCCCTGCCGCAGCCGGAGCATTCGCCCGAGCATGATGCATTCTCCCCGTGCCCTCTCCCTCGAGTAACCATTGGGTTACCTGCTGGTCACGTGCGGCTGCCTGCCCTGATGCCCGTCGGCGTGCGCCTGTGCTCCTCCTGACGGGGGGCTCTTTTTCTGTTTTTTGTCGGCGCTCGCCAGCGGCATCTCGGCCGCTGCGGGCCAGCCCCTTCGCACAGACCACACCCCGCGCCTGGCCACACACAGCTCCAGAAAGCACATGCGAGGGGCTCGCTCCATCCGCTCATCTCCATCCTTAGGCGTTGATCGTCAAGCTTCAAGCCGGCCCTTCTATGAGTGCGGCGCAGCGGGCCTCTTTTGTGGGGTTATCTCAATTTCAATTCCATCCGCATGGAAACATTGCAACTTGCACCCCCCCCGCAACAAGAGGTCAAAGTTTCGAGTTGAACCGATCCTAATTTTTTCCTGCGGGCCTGTTGGATGGCCCTTGCACCCGCATATAAACCACGCGCGGCCTCACGGCTGTCCCTGCTGCTCACCTCCACCCCACCTTTCCATTTCGCTCGAGAACCATCATGGGCAAGAAGGACGTTACCGCCACCGCCACCCGGTCCAGGACGACAAGGCCCTCAAGAAGGCTGCCAAGAAGGCCGACAAGAAGGCCAAGGCCGACAAGAAGACCGACAAGGCCAGCAAGAAGAGCAAGAAGAGCAAGACCGAGGCCCCCTCCGAGCTGACAAGGAGGCCAGCGACGTATCGGAGGAGGAGACCAAGTTGCTCGCCTGCTTCGGAGGAGTCGGCCGAGACTGCCTCGGACGCGTCGGTTTCCGAGTCCGAGTCCGAGTCCAAGAAGCGCAAGGCGGAGGACAAGGCGGAGGAGGAGAGCAGCAACAAGACGACGCCAAGGTCACTGAGCACGACTCACCCGCTACCAACGCAGCTACCGATGCCGATGCCGAGCCGGCCAACATCTTTGTTGGCCAGCTGTCGTGGAACGTGGATGACGAGTGGCTTGGGCGGATCTTTGCCGACGTGGGCACGGTCAAGGCGGCGCGGGTGCAGATGGACCGCGACTCGCACCGTTCTCGCGGCTTTGGCTACGTTGAGTTTTCCTCGGCTGCCGAGGCCAAGAAGGCGGTAGAGACGATGCAAGGTCACGAGGTGGACGGTCGTGCGATCCGAGTCGACTTTGCCACCCAACGTGCTCCGCGTGACCCCGCCCAGCCGCGCGAGAAGCGCGACAACCGCCGTCCTGCCTCCGACCCTTCTGCCACCCTCTTTGTTGGTGGCTTGGCCTGGTCCGCCGAGGAGAGTGACCTGCGCGACGCGTTTGGCCAGCACGGCTCGGTAGCCAGCGTCCGCTTGCCGACCGACATGAACTCGGGCAAGCCCAAGGGCTTTGCTTACGTTGAGTTTGGCTCGGTCGACGAGGCAACGGCAGCGCTCGCCCTCTCAACGGCGCCGACATCAAGGGTCGTCCCATTCGCTTGGACTATGCTCCTCCCGTAACCGCGAGGGGGCAACGGCGGTGGCCGCGGCGGGTTTGGCGGGCGTGGACGTGGTGCGGGCCGCGGTGGGTTTGGCGGCCGTGGCGGTGGACGGGGTGGGTTTGGCGGCCGTAGTGGGGGCAAGAAGATGACGTTTGACAACTAGACGTCATCACTTCCCCCCTCCCCCCCCCCCTTCATCCTCATCCTCCTCCCATACCATACTCGCCGTGGCCTGGTTCACACTTGCTGCCCCTCTTACTTTCCTCCTGCTCCCTCACGCTCATTCTTCATCGCAAAAGCCGGGTTCTGCTCGGCACCTGGCTCCTCTGCTCGCCTTGCTCCCGCACGAGTCGCCTGTCCTGTTGCAGCATATTCCCAGTCGCGTATTGGTTTTCTGTGGACATCAAATTGGATCGCACTGCATGCACAAACGCATCCAACCTGGCTCGCACCCTCATAGTACGCTTTCCTGCTTTCCTGCATACATGCGAGCTCGCATAGCTAGTAGATAGGAAATAGCTCGTCCCCGCTCGCACAGCGGTTACCATCATGATCATGCAGCTGCCTTTAAAACCGCCTCATCTACAGCCCCCCTCCCCCGCCCTCATCTTACCTGCTGGCAGGCGCTCTCCTCATGTTCATGTCATATTGAAGTAGTAGTGTCCTACCTGAAGCATATCGTATTTCTCAACTACACAGATATCCATCCACAGCAAGCACATTTCTAACTCGTAACCGCCGCGGCTGCTTCGGCTGGCGTGGTCGCCGCTACTGCTTTGGCCTTCTTTGGCGGTGTTGTCCCCCTCCTCCTCCCCCTCACCACGCGCGCGCTTCTTCTTCTTGGCTGGCCGTTCCCCATTGTCAAACACATACAACGGCAAGTGCGAGCTATGACGAAAGAAAAAAAAAAGAACGAAAGAAAAAAGAAAAGAGAAGAGAGGAAAAGAGAAAGTAAGTTAGTCTGGTCTCGCTCCTGCGACCAAGGGAATCCCCTTAACAACGTACTGCTTAATGTGCCGCACCGAGATGCCCATCGTGGCTGCATCAAACTGATCCCATTGCTTGACGGTATCAGTAAAGAACTGGGTCGAGTAGTACAAATTGAGTTGTCGCGCTCGGCAGGGTTGTTGGCTAGTGCACAAGACAGGTTAGTACCAGTACGGTCGGGCGGGGGGAGTTTCAGGAGTTAAGGACAAGCAGCACATACGGTCTTTAGGACGGATGGCCAGGCCAATAAAAAAGTTGGTGGTCCAAGTGGTTTGGGTGCCGTCTGCGTCATCCTGCTTCTTGGTCGCTTCGGTATCTTCCTCAGGGGTCTTGCCCTCCATCACGGCCGGTGTCTCTTTCGACCGTTCTTCCACCGCGGGCGGGACAATACCGTGCGTGACCTGTCCCCCGCTCCTCGTCACTGACTGTATGTACGCCTTGTCAAACCCCTTGACGTACGGATGGGCAACTTGGACATCCGGAACCGTTTCGAGCCGCATGACCAGCTGACGCAATTTGCTCTCCACCGTGCCTTCCCACTTGAGCTGCGTATCGGCCGAGTTGCTGGACGCGTAATCATAAGGTAATACTTATACCGCATGAAGAAATTGCCCTTGTAAACAAGTCTGCCCACTGCCCTTTCCCTCGGCAATCCGCTTGAAGGTTTGGTCGCCCTCTTTAAACGCTTCGGTCAAGACGGTCTGCGTCGAGTGGCTCACATTGTGGGTCGCACACATCGAGGGAACGCGGGCGTGATGATTGGCATGCGGTGGTTCCGGTCGCCGTGGGAAGTCTGCAAGGGAGGACAAGGGGTTAGTTAGTTGGGTAGGCCGGGTTTTTTTACCAACCACGCCGGCACGGCAGGGGGAGGAACGACGCACCTTTGGGTTCCACACGCGGAACTGGGAGGATCCCACTTCGATCGGTTTGAGCAGCACGGGCTGAGGCCAAGCCCATTGGGTGTAGATGACGAAAAGCGGCCTACGATCGTCGAGGCCGTAGCATTAGGGTACAATTGGCAAATCCGGGCGGTAAGCATGGCCCATGCCACACCGCCCAAGAAGCCCAAGACGTTGGAGTAGATGGCCTTGCGCTGCGCCCAGAGCTTGATGGTACGCAAGGCAATGTGGAACGTCGTCACGTCCGGCACGAGACGCAGAATGTCATCGGTAACACGAGAGCCACCGAGACTACGAACATCTCGCTCATCAATGTTCCGAAGCAGTTGCTGTCCTCCAACACCAACCATCGTCCACCCGCGACAGCGCCAGCCGAGCAAACGTAAAATCAATCTTGACGCCGGAGAACTTGCAGCTGATGACTGGCACGAACGCCTCGGGAACCGGAGTGATGTCGCTCGCTTCCGGTCGGGCACGAAGAATGTCGTAAAAGATGCGGAAAAAGTCTTCGCGCTGGACCGACTTGGGCACAACACAGAGCGTATCAATGTCACTCCCAGGCCCATGCACACCGAGACGGTAAGAACCAAAGGTGAAGATCTTGCCGCCCGCTGCACGGGCAAGCGACTCGCTCATGCCCTTCTCGATACAGGCCTTGTACACAAACTCTTTCACCATCCCGTCCAGCTTGCCCAAGACCACCTCGCGCAGCCGGCTCTCGGCCGGGCTCTCGAACATGCCCTGGCGATGGAGCTCGGCGACAAGCGCGTCGGTCAGCTGCTTTTCCTGGTCTGTTGGGCCGGCCACAGAGATGGGCGGAGTGACACCCAGGAATTTGGTCGTGGATGCCATTGGGGACGCTGCCAAGGAACCAAGAGACGGAGACAGTAGGCACACTGCGGGGGCAGGCACAGGCAGGCAACACGCAAGCAGCAACAGCAGAAACGGTGGCGGTGGTGATGGCACGCCCAACCACAATCCACGGCAGCAGCAGCCATTAGGGGGGGCGTGGCGGGCGTGAGGTAAGCAGTGCCGCGCCTATTCCGCCCCGAGGCGGAACCACACTTCGACCACTGGAGCAGGATGGGCGATGCATGATGCCTGATGCATGATGCGTCGCGCTGGGCACACTTGCTACTCTTGCCGGAAAAGGAGAGTGCGGGGGAGGCACACAGATCCCAGCAGTAGGTAGATAGATAGATAGATAGACAGGCGCACCCATTATCCACCCGCACACTGCCTGCCCATGGAGCACATCCAATCGCTCCGGCAAGTTGCGCCCGCCCCTCGTCGCCCCCACCACCACTGCCCCTCCTCTCTGTCCCCCTTTGGTCTCTCGTGGCGCAGCCAAGGGGGCCTGCTTTTGCGTATTAGTATTGTACCGCCTCTCACCCCCCCATCACCATCTCCCGCGTGGGGGGCGCGTACGTCCACCACTCCAACCCGACTCCACCCAATCAGCCGCATGAGCACCATGCCCAGTGGGGCGCAGAGGGCAGTATGCCATCATGGCACTGCTGCCTTGCTCCGTGCGTGCCCCAGGCGCCGACTCTCCTGTCTGGGGCGCTGGATCACCATCCGCTCCGCTTGTCCCCCCTCGGTGTGCATGCCATCAACACCCCATCTGAGGCAGACCCGCTGGTCGGCCCTCTCCCCTTTCGATGCAGTGGACTATGACGAGGAGGATGAAGACGGGGGCAACCCGGAAGCGGCCCAGATGCTTCGGTTGGAACAAAGTTTCTGTTCGTTAAGTCAGAACGGCGAGGAGGAAGATCTGGCCGTGTCTAGCGGGACGGAACAGCCGGACCAACAGGGTCAACTCATCTTCCACTGCCTCCCACCGGAACAGACCGTCGTGGTCTGTTGCAATCCCCTCCGAGTCTGTGGCCCACGATCGGCAAGCCTGGGCACGTTCGACTCGTCCTGTCCTGGGCGGGATGATGGCTCTGGATGGGACCCTGATCGCATCCCATCCCCAGAGCCTGTTCCTGCACCTACCGTTCAAGCTACCTTGCCTTCGCCGTACCTACTGGACCTCACCCTGGATCCCCCCACCTCATGGTACGAGCACGACGGATCTTGTTTCTCTTTCGAGTAGGGGGATGGGAAAGACCTCCGCTTCAGGGGTTTACCGTTCTGCTTCCGAGTCAGCAACAGTGTCAGAATTCGAGTCCGTGCCAATGTCAGTGTGCGTGTCGGATCGGACGGATTCGTCCTTGGGAAGGAATGACTGGGAAACCTCCACGGTTGGGAACAACAGCTTTTTCTCAGCTCTGTCTGAGCAAGATCTTGAAGGAGAAGGTTCGATCAGCTTTCCCCAATTTGTTTCGGCCCAGCCCAATCGCCACTCTACCGGTTCCATCCTCGCGCGTCCACGACCACTTTCTTCGCGCACCTCGGGCTTTCCACCTACCCGTAGGCAAACTGGAGGGGCCCGCAAGATCTCACTTGTCAGCCCCGTTGTTCCCCCTCGCAGAGGAAGACAAGTTTGCCTATACCTTCCCCCTCGGGCGAAGCACGTCCTGACATTCCTACCTCCCCCACGGTGCTGGACCGGGGGGGTATACCTCGCGCGCTGTTCAAGCACCCCCGGCGCCCGCCTACATTGATCCTCCCTCCCCAGGAGGGGCAGACGCGGGAACGGTATCCCACGCTCGCCACACTCTTCCCCAACTACAACCCGGCGCACACGACAGAGCGGATGCGGACCCCCAAAGAACGTGGGGGAGCTCCTCGTCTCAGGTCGGCCACCGAAGTAGTAGATCAAGACGGATTGTGAGTATCAATGGCCAACCCGTTGTGCCGGTCCCGCCCCCTCCCTTGGATCCGGATCCCGTTCAGCCCATCCCGTCCGACTCCAAGCACAACTGCGTCTCTCCCTTGGCGATTGACATCAATACCGCTCATCCCCCATTTCAGGATCCCGTTTGTGCTTCTGCCCTACGATCCCGCCGAGCCGACCGTCGGCTGTGCAGGAGAGACTGGCTCTGCTTCGGGAAGCGATTGCATGTGCACAGGAGGAAGTGGAGATTCTGGAGGCTGCCGAGCAAGCTCGCGCTCAGCGTCCGAGATGCGCAACGCGCTCTGGCCAACCTGGCGTTCCACCCACACTAAATCGGATGTGCAACGTAAGAAGGAATCGCGGTGGGGAGTGACCCTGCTCCTGTGAGAACACGAGGGTATTAACCTGTACGATCCGACGCGACCTGATGCCGAGGGAAACGTGCCACAATAAGGTCTCCCTTAGTGGTGCGAGACCCCGCCAATCGAGGAAGCAAGACAAGAGATCGGGCCTTGCACTCCCGTTCGGTTTCTTGCTTTGTACTGTGCACGTGTGGGCTCGTGTATCGGGATGTGCGAATTCCCCAAGGGACGACTGGTGTCTTGTTGACCTCTCTCCCCGCACACATGGCACCTGAATGGTGTGTGGGCGAAAGCGTAAAGGTTTGCCAAGAATGTATGTACCGATGATTAGTGTACCCGTGAAGAAAATGTTGCCTTTGTATATGATGTCTTTTGGAAATCTGATCTGTGTTCTACCTCCCCCCACTCACACGTGGCGTCTATTGACGGCTGTGGAATGGTGACGTTCGAGAAGGGTGAATTACTGACACCAAGCATGTAGCCGGATTCTCTTGGATGAAACAGTCGGGGCTAGACGGGAGACCAAGGTGCTGTCAGAGACGGGGAAATGGCAAGACCATTCTTCGTGGGAGGAAACAAGAGGGAACCAAGAGGCATCGGGTAAGTACCGCCCCCGCGACGGACCAAAAACCCGTTGACCAACTGAAAGCACGACCTCGGTGCGATGCTGATCTCCGCAGCGTAGGTCCGATACCGCATCTGGGTGCGACACGCGTCTTCCGAGCTACGGCCTAGAGAAGATCAACGCAGTTAGACTGCTGCGCGTCCACAGGTAGCAACGAAGGTGCTGCTCGAGAACCTGGTTCACCCTCTGTGTCTGTTCTGATTGGCTGTCACATGTCACGCGCTTGTCACGGTCATACAGCGTATACTTCGGCTCGTGTATCCAGCATGGCGTCACTGCACAGGGTTCGCCAACAGGGGCTCGTGACGCGTGACGCGTGACGCGTGAAGCTTGAAGCTTGAAGGTGCCATGATGCATGATGCATGATGCATGGTGCATGATGCATGAGTGGAACTGCACTAGCGACAGGCTGTGTGTGACGTAGATAGATCGCTTGCCCAGGCTGGCGCAGTGCGCCCCATATGCACTGGGGGCGCAGCGGGCAGCTCGCGCATGCGCGCGACCTCCCCCTTGCGGTCCTTCTCTTTGTCCCTCCTGTGGGGCGACCACCACTCCATCCCCTCCGCACCACCACTCCATTCGCTACCGCTCGTATCGCCTGGTCTGCTGCCCACGACACCCGCCGAGCGCGTTGCGGGCGCGAAGTCCACGACGCAACAGCTGCCCACGCAGCGTTGCTACTAACCCACGTGGGCCGTCGGACTCCCGTCATACCTGACGTCATGGAGACGCAGAGCGAACAGCTCACCGGTGACATCACCGGCCGTCGCTCCTCCTAGCCGCTACGTACTCCTGTTGTTCCTGCTTGTTCCTGTTGTCCTTACTTTTGCTCCTCTTGTTTATATAGAGCCCATCCCATCCATCCCATCCAGCCCATCCATCCCATCCAGCCCATCCATCCCATCCATTCCCATCACATCCGACTCCCATCCGACCCCCATCGTGCATCATGCCTCGTCCCGACGCCAAATCCTGCCTCGCCCCCCGCCTATCCCAAGTTCGCGTCGCGCTCTCACCCCACCCCCATCGGCCTCTTCCCCGCCTGGGCGCAGCACCGCGAGCCGCAGCGCATCAAGCTTTCGGGCAAGATGGCGTTTTCCTCCAAGCTCTATGCCACAGACCAGGCCACGCGCACCCCCGTGCTGCAGTGGAAGAGCGTGTCGCACGAGTACACGGCTGTGTTCCGCGCGGGCGAGTACCTGGTGCAAGACACGCGCACCCACGCGCCCCTGCTCACAGCGCGCCAGAGCAAGGCCAGTCTGGCCGGGATCGAGGGTAACTGGGTCCTGTCGGATCCCCGCACGGGATGTGCTCTGCGAACTGAGCCGACCTTACTTTACCCTTTTCAATTCGCGCGACATGAGCGTTACCTTTCGTAACTGGGCCCAGTGTCCCGCTGGCGCCTCCCCCTCTTCTTCTTTTTCCTCCTCGGCCCCGCCCCCCACACAAACGTACAAACTGCACGCACCGACACCACTTTTCGGGTCTGTGGGAGTTCCTAGCCCCACGGCACGGTTGCATCGATCCAAGAACCTGTCTTTGGCAACCGAGCTGTCGTAACTGGTTCGTCCTCCTTCCCCACTTCTCCTCTCCGGCTCTCCTTCTCTCCGGCTCTCCTTTCCACCACCCCTCGTCCTTACTAACTCTGCCTTCGTTTGTCATACAGTACCCCCCCCTATGTGGATACCGTCTTTTGTAACCACGCTAGCCATGATTGCACGCCAAGAAGATCATTCACAGAAAAAAACAAGCAGCAACACGCCACGATGTCCTAGCGATGTGAGCTTCTCTTTCCGTCTCTTTCTGTTCTCTGCTCCGCTCTGGTTGCTTCTTCCTGTGGAACGATGCCTCGGGTCGCGCCCCACCTATTTGAGGGTCTCTGTCGGGGCAAGCGGGAAGGAAAGAAGCCAAGGGCATGTCGGGATGGCGACGGAGTTTCTTTTTTTCGGTGCATATACTACTAGGGCGCGTCACGCCTCACGGCCTCTTCTGTCTACAGAACGACCTCAGCCTCGTTTCATCTGCCTCTCTCGGATACGCGTCGTCCCCTAGGCATACTGCGTTTCGTATTTACCCAGTCCGCGTTGCGTCTGGCAGTGCTGAATCTGGGGATCGCGCCCAGCCGGCCTACCACTGGTCCACCCAGGTGCCAAGGCCACAGTACGCCCTGTTGCCCTCTTTTTGTTCTTTTTCTATTTTTGGTTCCGGTATGGCGATAGCCTACCTACCTTTTCCATTCTCTTGACAATACAATACTCAGAAGCTTATACTACGATATCGTATACGACGCTTCAATTATACCGTCTACAACGCATCTCCACCTTCTTTGAAGCGAAGGTTCATCATCATTTAATTTGATGCTGTGTAGCGCGCGGTGATATGAAGAGAGGCGAGATGAGAGGGACCAACGGAATGAGAAAGAATGATGAGGGAAGAGAGGGGGATGAGATGTATGCCGTTGGAGCCATCGACTGCCGGACGGGAAAGATCACGTACTTGCTCGACTCGTTCCAAGAAGCGGCGACGGTGCCAGTAAATGGTTTGGTTCTTACTAATACGAAAGAGGGAGTTGATGCTTATTTACTCGAATTAATGCGAGATAGAACGAACGGGCCGAGACCAGTAATAAAAAGAAAGACAAATTCCAACAGATAATTATACGAGAGTTACGTGCCTACATACTTAAGTGGTTCTGAGGAAGATCTGAGAGATATACATATATTCGAGACGACATCGACGTCATCTGTAGTGAAAACACACACCCATCGCTCTTCAGGAGACACATGCATTGCGCAGACGTGCTCCCCCTCTGATTCCTCTCACGCCCTCCTTCCGCTTGTACTGATGTCGTTCGCGTTATAGATGAATCATAATGGTCGATGATCCCGGTTCCCCAGCGACGCCCTAACTGCAGTTATGCAGTGGCGACGGGAAAATAGGGTACCGCTTTAGTAACCGTGGAAGTCGAAGAGCAAGTGAGTAGAAGAACGACGAGAAGAAGACTGCCACCACGAGAACGTATGCAGAAGTTATTGGCATGGTGGCCCGATACGTAAAAGCATCAAAGGGATCTTGGATTTTGGCTGGCACTCATGTCCTCATTGTTGGGCACAAATCCGGGCCCTGCGCATCATCTCCATCATTTCCTTTCGTGGGAAAGGGTTCATCGTGGAGTGCAGTAACATACTGCCGCTGCCGCCTAAGCTGACGACCCTTTCTGCTGCTTCGGTTTCTGAAGTTTGTCCACCTTCAAGAGCTCTTCGACCAGGGCGTTGAGTCGTTCTCCAGAGACTTGTGGCAACGGTTTCCGAGCCTGGCTCGAATCTGACTGTCTTTTTCTTCCTGGAGACCGCAGGAGTGCCGCCGTCTCCGCCAAGCCCGGAGAAATTTCAGCCACGGCAGCGCCAGACGCAGGACCAACTTGGCATGGTCCTGACGGGGATAGGAAGGAACTGGGCTCATTATTCGGGTTCATGCTGAATGTTGCGGCCTGGGAATGGAAAGCGGTTGTGCAATATGGCTTCGGAAGAGCGAGGCGGCTGTGCAATATGGGCTTCGGAAGAGACGATTTCTCTCTGTCGTGAGCAGCAGTGGAGGGGGTGGGTGGGGGTACGTTGGTGGGGTTTGGTCTCAGGATCTGGGACGGTGGCACGGTACTTTATTAACAGTGGCGTAGCCACTGCTGGCGGCAACGTGGGCGATGTGAGTAGCCTTGATCATTACTCCACTGCAGCCATATACTGTTGGACTCTCTCTGTCATCAATCTCATCCTCTTTCGCGCTACAGCCCCCCTTTTTTGCTATCAATCTTTTGCCCAATTTGACTACCGACATGCGACATACAAGTATCCCGCGCCATATGGCACTATGGCCCCTGTATATACACAAGGTGTGGCTCGAGGCATACACACCCACCACCCCCCGATTGCCGTAAGTTGCCAGTGCCACAAAAGCCCTCATCATCCTAGGATCTCTATACCCATCCTCTGGGTTTTCATCAGTATCTAGCTTCTCAGCCCCGCTCTTCAGGAGGGGGGAGTGTCCTCTTCTACCGTCCCCCGTGCCGCAGCCTGGTTTGCAGTTGGAACAACTGGCACCTGGCGAGACTTTCCCTCTTTCTACTCATCACCCCCTCGCCACCGCTGGTGACGCTTTGGCGGCTGCGACGCTACTCCGCATCCTGGATTCGCATTCTCTGCGCATCTGTCTTGCCTATAGCACCTGTGAATATTTGGACTCCCTAGCCCTCACCATGAAGCTTTAGCGGCCACATCGTATCCTCCTCATATCGGGGGATTATCTCTCGCTGAAATGGCACAGCCCGTCTTTCGCTCTCTTATTGCGTCCTTATCATTGACAGAGCTTAGGCTGGGACAGGGAACGCTACGCCCAACCGACCTGTGCATCTTGCGTGTGCTGCGACCAGCCAAGCTCGCGCTAGATATACAAGACTGGAAAGAGGAAAGTAGGACGGATGGCGTCATCGTGTAACATGTAATCGATGCGCTGTATATCCTCTCGGGCGTTTTGCTTTGTGACGCGTAATGTCACCCTTGAAGCCTATATATAGTCACGCGTGACCGCCCTCCGGCTGGCTGCGGTGCGCCACAGACCAACACGAGCAACACACGCTTAGGTACGACACTGGACTGCGGAGCTGTGTGCTGCTGCGGTCGGCCGAGTGGGCGGAGCAGGGCCCAGCAGAGCCACACCGGGGAGAGCCGAGGACGACACAAGGACCCGTCAGCGCATCAGCTGCCTGGTCCGAGAGCTGCCCCCCAGGCACAAACCTGAAACCACGCGATCACGCTGTGTGCAAAACACCACAGTGGTATGTTGCCCCCGGCCTGGGCCTTTAGACTTTAGACGTGAGAAATCTGCCCCTGGCGGTGCGGGTGGCCGGTGGAGCGAGAGAGAAGCAGAGTGGCCAACCCAAAGTCCGCGGGTGTTGCAGCAGCGCTGCAGGGGGGCAGTCGGGAGGGTGTCTGTTGTGCACACCAACAGCCAAGGGACGATAATATATCCTTCGCCCGTTGTTGTTGGTTACAACAATTGTACCAGCACATTCGTATTGCTGTGCGGACATTTCTGAGGGCTGCGCGGATGGGTGGGAGGGACACCGAAAATGGTCTGGGCGAACATCGCTATTCCTATATGCTAGTTCCCTTCTCTCGCACTTCTAGTTCCCACACAGCCACGTGCCCGGAGCGACTCTGCTGCGACTCTGCTGCGACGAGAGCAGCTGCAGAACGCGACTGTCTCAGTACTGATCCACTGTGTCCGTGCACACCCTCAACTCCCCCTCTTTCTATTGCTCGTAACAAAACTGCCATGGAACTGATCTCTATAGCGAAAACAGCATATATATATCGCCCCCCCCCCCCCCCTCTGCCTTCTTTCTCCCACCACCCCATCGCCTTCCCTCCTCCCGCTCTCCCACCTCACACCCACGCTCTCATCAACCATCCACCATGGGTCTCGACAACTACAACACTCCCAGAGCTACGATGGCTCGAGAGCCACAAGGCCAAGCTTTCGTACGTCCTGCTTCTTCTCTCTGCCGAGTACTCTTGGTCCCTTCCCATTTTTCTCACACAACCGTCCCTATTTTAGTCACCAGGTGCTGGGGTGCGCAGTTGGCTACGAGGCTCTCAGGCCTACACGACCACAGGCCAAGACGGTGAGCCGGCCGACCACGCCCAGCCAAGCAGATTCTTGCCGGGCTTGTCTCGGCTGGTCTGACCCGCGTTGTGGAGACCAAAGGTCTGGACTTTGTCGACAAGAGAAGGCCACGCCACGCTGAGCAGCAAGCCTTTAGCGAGGCCGGCCTTCAGTAAGCTAATCCATGTGATTGTGCCCCCTTTTTTGGCTTTCGTTGTATTGCCGCTAGGGACGCCTTCTCTAGATGATGGCCTCTCCATTTGTGGCTCGAACCATACACCTGTTCCCCAATCGATCTCCATTGGAAGCAAAGCTGTATTGATATCGCATTGAGGGTCTAGTAGGAAGCGGAAAACGAAAAACACTCTAGCATGGTAGCACTTGATGGACGCACCCAACATGCCTTTGATGAAACAGCTGTTTATATGGGCTTGATCTGATAGAGTTCCCATGAGACGCGCCCCACCGCCAGGCCTCTGCTCAACGCTGACAGTCTGTGCGTGGTTTATCACGTTTCGGCGGGCTCATATACCCCAGCGCAACCTGCCACCTATGTGATGGTTGCCACCGCATACGGTGCAAGTTATATTGAAGGTGATGGGGGACCACAGCATGGCAAAAAGAATCATGTGCTTGCCCTTCCCCGGCGTACTCATACAGTGATGGGCATCCAGTTTTCGTGAATACATCAAAAGGTCCACATATTGGCCCGTAAACAGGCCAGTAAGTTCAGTTGCAACAAAAAAGAGATAGAATGTGCGCAACTTAAAGATGAAACAGTTTGTTTCTCGCTGACCGTCTCAGCTATCCAACCGGCGACGACACTTGCCACATTGTCCGCTGCATCTGCGGCAACATGTGGCCCGAATCAGCAACACAGCGGCTTCTCCTTTGATATGGAAGCGTGCCCGCAGTTCCTCCCATCCGGAATGTACTGGGTCGGCACTCGGCACCTTGTGCGCATCAGCTGGGATCGTAGCCGTTCCCCCCCTCCCTCCGTTGTTCCGACACGGGAACTGCATCGGCGTTACCATAACAAGGCGCATGCGCTGGTAGTACGGCATGGTCAAGCGTACAGCTGGTACTCGGGTCGCAAAAGCGGTGAAGGTACGACCCTTACGATTTGCCGGGGGAGCATAGCGTTCCCAGTAGTGGGCAAAGGAACCCGAAAAGAGAGCAAGGAAATGGCCCATGCCGCTCCAGATGGCGGCAAAACAGAAGCTTCCGAGTACTTGGCTGTACTGAGTCCCACTGGCGCATCGGGTCTTGCCATCGCCCGGAATGCTCCCATCCGCCCTGGGGAGAGGAACCAACGCATGCTCCACAAACAAGTCCCGTACCGTGGCATCCCAACTCCCGTAGAACGACGATTGGGTCAGCGAATCTCGGGCTGCCGCAAGGGAAGGCCAAGTGTCCCGTCTGCGCACCGTTATGCTAGCCCGCGCGGCTCATTCACATACAAAGAGGTGATTCCCAAAAACTACCCTCCGCGGGGCACCTCTGACCCATCTGGTCCAAGTACCGGTGAAAGACCCTCGACGGAGAAGACAGGGGGTGGGGCAGAGGTGGGTCAAGCATGAGCGTGTCGATCAGCTCAGGTGCGTATTGGCTACTATGGCAGAAAGACATGCTCCCAAGCTGTGTCCGATCAGGATGACGCGAACGGGCTGGGCGTCATCCTCGGCACGCGGAAGACGTCCCCTACCCTCCGACCAGGACGGGAGGCGGGAAGTAGTGTTTGATCAACTGAATCAGATCTCTGGTCAATCGGGCCAACGTTGACTGAGAAAAGGTGTCTAGGTCAGTATTTCTTCTTTGCCCCGCACGAACAGTCTCAAGGTACGAAGAGGAAATGAAAGAGCAACGTACGTCCAGCCCCAATGCCATGCCGATTGAGCGAGGCAGATTCGCCCATGTCGATCCCATCAAGGACCAAATATCATCAACAACAATGTCAGACGGAAGCCTGGCCAGCAGGGCAGCTAGGAATGGTTCAAACGTCTGCTCGGGATGAATCCTGATTAGTTTACCCGTGCTTGCATTTCAGGAGAAAGGGGGGAGAGGGACTCACCTCCTTTGGAGCCCATTGGCATGGGCCATGACGAGGGTAACATCTGGGCACCTGGCTGCTCCACACCGCCTGGCTGGTCTGGTACAATGCGCTCGACACAGACCAAAGCTGTCGCTCTTGAGTTGTGATTGCGCTCCTGGATCACTTGATTACTGTACTCCTCCGTCATCAGAACGTTGCAGACCGAAGCAATCAATCACTTGTGGCACCATCTCTTCCCACGCCGCCGCCGCATCGTCTTGGACAGACCCGGGGGCGGGATGGGATGGCCTGCAGGGTGGTGCCGGTGGGCAATGCGCGGCCAGGCAGCAGGAAAGGTGTGGAGCGCGCGGTCCAGACCACACCATCGGAAGTACGGAACGCCGTCCGAGCCGCCGAGAGTTGGCCGCCCGAAGGAGGTTCAGCGGCGGCGCCAAGGCGTCCGCTGCTGTGCTGGCAACCTGCCACCGCTGGGGGCGGGCGGGAGCATCCCGTGGCGGGGGGCACGAGGGGGAGGAGCAGCCGCGCTGGATCGGTAGCAGCGGCTTGGAGGGCCTCCTTGGCCAGCACGGACGCCGTCATGGTGGCCGTGACGCCGGAAGGAGGCCGCCGACGTGTACGCACGTCAACGACGTCGTACCCAACGAAGCGTTGGGGACGTGAAAGGCAAAACTTTAGCCCAACCCATTCCGCCGGGGTGCTTGGATTAATGATTGCCGACACCGCACTAGTGCCGGAGGCACAACCGGGGCCATTACCTCAGCCGGGTCCGGTGCCGCTCTATTCAGGGACAGGTTTCACCAATTCAAGTACCCCACATGGTGCGAGCACCTGAGCCCACCAAGACCCATCACGCTACGACGGCGTGCGTTATTGGAACGACAGGCCTCAGTCTCAATATACACCTGCAGGCGGTTCCTATGGTTTCCTAAATGGCTTTTGCACCAGCAAGCTACCACGCCGGATTTGGAGGCCGGTTAGGCGCCGCGATTCTTCGTCCCAAGCTTAGGTTGTAATGTTACCTCCTATATATAGGCAACATCCGTTCTAGGACCACGCGGACCCTGAGTCACAAGTGATGTTAGCCATCGGTGGCTCGTACTCTGGCCAATGTCCCTTGAGTTTCCTCTTCAGGCCTGGGAGTTCCGTTGTTTTCCCTCTCCTGTTTCCTCCTCCTTGTCCTGCAGCTTAGCCCCCTGATGGTGACTCGCTGCTTGATAATCCTCTGCAGGCGTTGCTGGTTGTGGCTGGTTATTAGATCACCACCACCACCAGTGTGATTCGATTACCCTCGAGGGCCATCAGACCCCAGGTCTCAGCACGTGGGCCGGCTTTTCCTTCCTTCCGAGCTCGCACGTCTCGGATAGTCGTAAAAGTTTATGAATCCCATACGACGTTTTTCAGTGCTCACACTCTACACATGGAGTAGGAGCGAGGCCGACAAAGAGGGGACGTTTTTGCAACAAGTTTTTGGACCAATAATAGGAACAGCAGACGGAGGACGATGGAACGGGCCCATTAACACCCAAACCAGGCCGTCGGATCGATGGCACTCTAGTGCCTATAAGAATGCCCAGACCAACTAGGCAAATTAAAAAAACCACCAGTGTGTTAGGGAAGGACAAAACATGGTATAAACCTTTGCTTCTCAACTCCCATCACTTCTTTGGTTCCTAATACATCAACATTCAACACTATACATGCACTTTCTCGGCGATCCTCCCTGGCATGATATATGGGTCCATATAAGTCGTTCACACACCTATTCAGAAGCACACGATATATAAAATGATTTGTTATTGATTGGATCTTAAGAAGTATATGAAAAACATATTTGTTGATATTCTTGTCGGAATCCGTGAGACTTTTCCGAAAGAAACCCATAGCAGTTGCTGCACACCTTCGAACAGTTGTGCCACCGGTTATGGTAAAATGGATATGAAAAGGAAAGCATGGCCATCAACCCCAACATGCGCGAAGATAAAGAGATCCGTGAACGCAGTGGGGAAGCGTGTTGAAAGCACGGACATATACGTGGCTCCTTTCTCGGTGCTGGGCACTAGATAAGGACAGAGTAAATGCCCATGCCTGGTACGGCGCGTCAAAATCAGTGGGAGAATGCTGGCCAGTAGCCAGATGGATCTCCCCGGTGGTGGTGATGATGAGGGCAGAAATGGAAAACTTGTTGTCGAACAGATCATTGAGAGATATTCATAGAAAGGGATGCGACTCTGCGCCACCGGAAGGCGAGCGAGGATATATGGTAGTCAAAATCCCGCTCTGAGAAACAAGTCCTCTTAAAGGGACGCGGGGTAGAGTTCATCCCCCAAATCAGTTGATATCTAATTCTTTCGGAAAAAATGTCAGAATGAACCTCTCCGCTCCACCTCGCTCGGCCAATCCGTCGATCATAGCGCAAACTTTCCAAAGTCCGCCGGAGGAAGATCCAAGTTCTTGGTAAGTGCGAATTTGGCTCACGGACTGGGTTGACCACCCGAAATCCCCAGGCGTAGCATTCGCCGCCACATTTGAGCCCCCACTGGAATGAGAGCACTGAACCGCAGGAGTCAAAGTGGTACTGCTAAGGTTCGATGTTGACGAGTCGGTCCGTCAGTCAATGTGGGGGGCTCTGTTGAAGTAGGGACTACAAGAAAATGTCAATGACCTGTTGGTGTTCAATAACAATTAAAGAGAGAGACGTACGAGGTTGCAACGGTTCGAAAGACAGTCTGGGGGCGGAGGACGTGAGCATCCAATCCGGCACATGGCCCGATTCTCCTCGCATTGGAATCCTAAATGCGAGCCAGGATCATCTCCCGTGCCATTTTTCGCTACTTTATCAACCCAATCGCGAACGTGTTCGTCCTTGGGCATGGCGATGTATCGCACCATGGCTCGAAAGTCAGTGAGCACTTGCGTGCGGTCGATGATCCATCCACCACTTCGTTCCCCCGATGAGTGGACTTGGCCGACGCCGAATTTCCGGATGCTGTCTTTCTGCGCTTGGAACCCCAAGGCATCGTGTCAATGGATGCGTTGAAGGCCCCACAGTGTTCTTTGCGAACACCCTTCAGAGCGTCATCACCACTTCTACATTCGAGGCAAGGTCTGGATCAGCCAGCATTGAGTGATGATGCGGTCCATATCTCCAAATCCTTTTGAGCATAAGCGTCGAAAAATTTGGTCCAGCTCGACCGTGTGCGGCTGTTTCTGAACCAAATGTCAACCGACTCGATCGATGTGGCGGGCTTCTTCCCGTGACTGTGCAGTCTGTTCAATGCTCCACCTTCCAATCCCGTCTCATCGCCTCCGTTTGTACGTTGAAAGTTGTTCGGGGCCGTGGAATGCGGGCCCTTCGTAAACTCCATCTTTTCTTCCGTTGTGGGATAGGGATTCGGAAGATGCCGTAACATCCACTCCCGCTGCTGCTGCTGCTGATGAGCCGCCTCGGCCGCCTTGATTTCGGAGGGTTGTCCCACATTATTGAGATTTTGGACCAGGCCGTGGGGTCCATATTCGGAGACTTTTGGCAAACGCTTTCCGAGTCTCTCTCGAATGCGACGGGCTTCTTGTTCAACGGAGGCCCCAGCCGGCTGCCGTTTGGGCCAAGGGATTCTTGTTCAACGGACCCCGATCGGGGTGCCGTTTGGGCCAAGCCCGAAATCAACCGTAGGCACGGCATCGCCAGACCCAGGACGAATTGGGCAAGCCCCTGAAGGGGAACTGATTCGAACGGGAGCAGGTTCATCAGGTTTGTGCTGACTGTCAGGGTGGCAGGAGGAATGGAACGGATCGGTTAAAAGAGGCTTGCGTAGAGAGACCACGCTTCTCTGTGTGGGTATATGCAACAGGGGAAGGGAGGGAGGAGGTGGGTTTGATCAGGATCTGAACGGCGGGCACGGGTGCTTTTTATTAACGGTGGCGGGGGGGCGGGGGGCGGCAGGATGGGCGACGTGAGTAGGCCTTGACCCCAGCCGTGTTTGTACCATAGCCCTGTTTCTGTACGCCTCGCTACAATAGCGCACCTTTCTTTCGCTTTCTCTGCATCTCAGATCATCGATCACCTTTGGATCCTCTCTTGATCTTATTTGAAAACACAAGGTTATCCTGACGGCATATCCGACTGTTGCCAAGGTCGCTGGGGTGAAAAGCTTAAAGGCGGATCCAATGCAGTCGTGGGAACAGCCAAACCACTGTTCCATCTTTTTACCTTAAACGAGACACAACCCATCATCCATCACCACGCGCGTCTGGTGGTAGTAGTCGGTGCCGATGGAGGTGGCGGGACTGAGCTGTCAGGCTGACATGTGACATGTGCATATGATATATGACATGATGACATCACATGCATCATGCATCATGAGTTTGACAGGCTTTACAGTGTCATACGGCATCTGTATCTGCCGTGTAACGCCAAGCCCAATCACCAGCTCTCGCGCCAGCTGGAAAAGAGCCTGCACGCACAAGAAAGTGACTTGGATTCGCAACTTAACTCGACTGTAGTTTCCTGTACAAGGAGGCGACCTCGATGCAGCGCAGTTGATGTTACGGTAATCTGTGTGTAGAGTGGCCAGAAACGCACCTACTTTCGAAGCAGCGGACTTGATCTGCATGGCCAATGGACTGTCGGCGGCCCAGGCGGGACTAAGGATTCTTTGTATACACAACAAAGCTTAAAGAGAGATAAAGCTGGAGGTTGTTCCTCCGGGTTGGAAACCAGTCGCTCGTGGAGGTACACGTTATGGCAATTAGGACGCACCAGGATGCAATGAGTAGGGTGGGGGAGGTGCCTTGGACCCTGCATATTGCACCGCAGTTCGAACGTACCCACCCAGCCCTCTTCCGCCCCGCTGTTACATTGATGCGACTCGGTACTTGAGGTTCCTCTGTAGGCATTGCTGCTTGTCACACCCACCACCACCACTATGCGATTGCATCACCCTAGAGGACCATCAGGACTCCAGGGCTCATCGATCATCACAATGAAGCTAAAGGGATGAACACAAGATCAACATGAATGGAATGTACGGTGGAGCACAGTTGTGTTACGTGTTACAGAGAAGACGCCTAGCAAGACCTCCAGAGACCCGCAAGAAAACAAAGGGAACCCGATCCGAGCACCGATGAGATAGATGAATAGATGGAGAGAGTGAGGGAGGGAGGGATGGATGGATCAAAGGCAAAACGCGACTTGGCACGTAACTGGGGCCCCCAGCGTTCGAGTACAAACGGATGGGTGTCATGAGGATGCGAGAAAGGCGAGGAGGGAGGAAGCCCAATGGCACCCATGTTGGACAGCATGGCCTGGCGACGAGGGGCAAGCCAGCGCCCGTACCGACCGCAAGACGGTTTGGGCAGCCAAGCCCGAGGCCGCATTGGCCTGGTACGCCTCCACCACGTACGTGGTCAAGGACAGAAACAGCGCACACACCCCATCCCAATGCACAGCAGCCACTCAACAGCGGCGCCCACAGCGTCGCCCCTTATAACTCGCCAACCAAACCAAAGAACTGATGGCCAACGCCGGACCGCATACTTTACAAATCGACAAGCGATCTTCCGTGGTAACTTGTTTCTCTCCCTTGCCTGAGCCGCTGCGAGCTTGCGATTGTATCGGGGCAAAGTGATGGCGGCATACCAAATAATGCAGAGCGTGTGCCTGTGAAAAGGGTAAGAAGGTCAATCCTTCTTGGAGCGCATTGAGACCATAGATGGTATGGTACGTCGAGTAAAACTCAAACAAAGGTACAAGAGTCCATAGCCTTTGTTGAGTGGCGAATTGTCCCACGGGTCAGTAAATTTGTTACGGCGGCCCCCCCAAACCCAAAACACACGCAACGTGTACAGCGGGACGGGACGGGAGAGGAGGACATACCGTAGGCGAGGAAGATGGAAACCGAGAGAAGCATGGGCTCCAAAGCCATCATGACCATGGCTTGAGCAGCAGTTGGTAGGCAAAGTCCCTCGGTTTAAACTCGATGAGCTCGAGCGGAGCCATGTAGCGTTGGTCCGAATAGGTCTTGCGGAACGCTGCGCCTTACGAGCCAGTAGGGCCGGCGCGTACGTCTCTCGAAGCGTCAACGCCGTAATCACCAGCATCGCACCGCTAAACATGATCGACACGTAAAACGACCAGCGCCACAGCGTACCAGTCACCTGGATCGCTCCGGAAACAATGGCCCCATGCTGGTCCAGCAGAGGTGCGAGCGAGAAGGAAACCATGGCGTAGCCGCGTGACTGCCATCGAAAACAACACCCCAAACCAAACCAAACCAAAACCAAAACCAAAACCAAATAGTGTCAGTTCCATCCCTTCACTGCTCAAGGCAGAACAACGTACCTCAGGTTCCCACAAGTCGAATATATTGCGCCCGCTGTGGTCAACGGGCAGGCGCCAAACACGCCCGTCAGAATCGAACACGAGCAGCGACCCAATATTTTTCGAGAGAGCGCAACCCACATTGAAGGCGACAAAGCCAACGAGGGCCATAACAGTGGGGGGTATCGCCAACTCTCTCTGTAAGCGGTGCCCAGATCAATGGCCCAAGCATATCCTGCGACGTAGATCTGGGCGGCATCATACGATGAAACAGGCAGTGGTCATTGTCCGGGTCAATTGTCCGGGGTTCACACAGTACCCGGCCAAGCGGCAACCGGACGCACGGCAACGATACGCGATACGCCCGAGATGACAAGTGTTCCCACCTCCCTCGAGACATGGAACTTTTGGATGATTTGGTCCATGGTACCCTGCGGGATGGTGGACACAAACGTTGAGTTGAAAACGAGAATACCAACGAGCGCAGTGATATACAGCTAGTTGATCCACCAGAAGGGGTCAGCACTCAGTTTCCGCTATTGAAGCTAGGCCAGGGGGAGAAGGGAGGAGGTGTGCCATCAGAGTCAGCGACGCACCGATAGATCATGCCCCAGTTCCGCGGGTTTTCAGGGTCGTCGGACGACTCCCAATGAACGATCACTTGTTCTTTGTCCTCTTGCGACGCAAAGGGGCGTAGGTCCAAGTTCGATCCGTTGGACTGGGCCTCCACGTCGGCGTTAGGGATCTTGTCGAGCTGGGCCTTGGACGGAGACAGGCCCTGATGCTCCTTCTCAGCTTCCCCGCCCAGGGGCGCAATGGTGTCATGAGACCGAATCGAGCTTAGCTCCCCGCGACGAGAGGCGACACGGATCAAATCACGGTCACCCCGTCCAGCTCGTCCAAGACTGGGGCGGGATGCCAAAGTGAGCATCGTTGTCGTCGTTGGTGGCATTGTTGTTGGTGGTGGTGGTGGTGGTGTCGGTGAGAGGGTGGGGTTTCGTATTGTGCGGTGGGCGGCAGAGGCCGCCTGTTCAGGCGCAGCAAACATGGAGGGCTGACAGCGGCGGGGGGAGGCGGGAACGGCGAGACGCTGGGGGTGACGGCCTAGGGATAGGAGAGATGGTGGGGGAGCAGGGAGAGAGGAGTGGCGTGTGTGCTAGCTATTATAGCTGCCAGAACGCGATCGTGGGGAGGTGCGGTTGCGGCGGGTGGAAACTAGTGGGCGACGGGGCGAAAAGGTTATGCGGTGTGCTGGCATCTCGGCAGCCGGTGATGATCTGATCTGTGGTTTCAGGTGGTGGGTGATGGCGTGCTGGACAACGTGGATACGCGATGGAGGCAGCGAGGGCAGATAGGCGCGAGCTGTAGAAGTTTTGATACATGGCTTCGATCTGCTGCTGACCGACTGTCGATTAGTCGGTGCTGTGGCTACCGGCATCCGGTACAAGGCATGCGGTCGGACTTGGTGCGTTCAAGTATCTAGGGCAGGGCACCTGTATAGCCTGCTTTGCCGCCGGCCTCGTGTGGGGAGGGGCGATGGGTCGCCACCATCTGGGGGCGGTCACCCGGTTGTGCTCCCGGCAGCTGGCAACTCGCAGCGGGCGTACTCGCGTGTACTCCCACTGCTCACGAGCCTGGCCTCAGGCCTCAGGCCTCAGGGGTGATAGTTGATCAGTGATCAATGGTTGATGGTCACCGTCACCCGTCCCGTCGGTATCTCCGGCGCGGGAGGGCGCAACGGGCGGTGAGCGCCCGCTGCCCCCGTGCCTCGTCGGTAGAACCCATTCGGCACTGTGGCGCAGAGCAGCGCAGCGGCAGAGCGGCTGGGCGCGTGCGCCGACCCCACAAGGCGGCGCCGCCTGTTGCGCCGCTCCCTCGGCCCTCCCGGCCGCTCCCGGCCGCCCTGCGCCGCTTTCTTGGCCGCTGCTGTCTCTCGGCCGCTTTTTTTGGCCGCTGTCTCTCGGCCGCTTTCTGGGCCGCTCTCTCGGCCGCTCTCCCCTTCTAATTGCCTTTTCAGGCCGATGTAGGGGAGATAGTGTAGTCGGTCGTCTGTTGCGGTGGGCCAGGCAGTTGGACTGGCGGCAATACAGTCTATGGCCGAGAGAAGCACCGACGGGAGTCGAGACGAGGGGCAGAGAGGGAAGCAAAGTCGAGATGGCACGAAGCCGTGTTAATGAGTCAGGAGTCACTAGCCAGTGAAAGGGCCATTGAAGCTAAAGGTGGAGGAAAGGGGACAAACAAAGGATGCCGTTGTGCTCGTTATATCCCACCAACTTCATGCCTCAACCCCCCCTAACCAGCCCACCGCGTGAAGCGACCAGCTCAAGCCCAAATGCTACCCTGACCCCGCCAGTCGGGGTTATCCCGGTGACACATGGATCGGGGATCCCGGCTCCAACGTTCGCTCTCCCTCTTTTGCCGCGTCTCCGCGATGCACGTACGCGTTCTACTGATGGGACTGGAGCACAGCCACCAAGCGCTTCTTGACAACCCACTAAACCCATCCGTCGTACAACACTGTCATAGTTTGACTGATCTCGCTCCCATTTTCAATTTTTTCGTCTCGAGCGTCTCTCCCCTTCCCTTTTCTTCCACTTCGCACCATAACCCCCGCCCCCGCTCCCGCTCCTGGGCTTTACGGTAATCTGACTGCCATCCCGAACAAGGCGTCCGAAGAGCCAAAGATGTTCGAGCCCGCTCGTTTCCGCCCGTCGTCCGGTGCGAATCCCAACTCTCGTGACCGGGTCCAGGCCCAGCACATGGTCACCTCCTTCGAGATTCACGCGCGCGTCGCCCTCACGCACATGGGCGCGGCGGCGTGGATCTGCCGCTTCAAGGGCCTGCTGCAGGGGAGGCTCTCACTTGGGTGGAGCAATTCGGTTCGGAGGTGCCCCTTCCTCTGGAGGCGCGCATCACGCCCGCCCTTCAGTCTTGTCCTGCGTTTCGTGCAGCTTTCCTGGAGCAGTGGGGCGACCTCAACCCGGCGCAAAAGGCGTTGAGGAGTTTTCGTCGTCTTCGGCAGACGGGATCTGCGATGGACTATTCCGCTACGTTCATGGTTCTGCTGCGTCGCTGGAACCCCAACGCGTCTCGATGAGGAACGCTACTGGAACTTTCTCTATGGTTTGAACGAGTCGGCTCACTTGCGACGGATCATTTCGAACAACTGCGCACAGCGGCCGTTGACATCGGCCAATCGCAATCGCTGGGCGCTCATGGTATCGCAATCTCCCCGGGATCGGGTAGCAATCATTGGTTCGGCCCTCGACGCCCGAGGCCGAGCGCATGGTCCTCAGCGCAGCCACCGCCACCGCCGAAGCGGCGGCCCGACGCACCGAGCGCCTCGCTCAAGGTGCGTGCTTTTAGTGCTCCCGTGACCACCTCATTGCCGATGCCCCACGTCCAAGTCTCCCCGCCGCCTCCTCGGCCCCGCCGCGATTTTTGTCTGGGGTGGTGGCCCAGCCCCAGCCCGCCCCCAGCCCATGCCCCATGTCAAGTACCCAGACCAGCCCAAGCACCAAGACCAGCCCAAGACCAAACCAAGACCAAGACCACACACCAGCACCAGCCCGGACCCCGGCCCAAGTCCACGTCCCCATCTATCTCCATCTCGTCCCCCTCTGTCAACTCGATTCCTTTTCCCTCTCGGTTCCCTCCCGGCCCGTCCCCTCCTCCCTCGCTTACCCACTTCGCCCCGCCCCCGTCGCACGGTACCAGCCTCTTTCCTTCACCCCCTCCTCGGCGCCCTCTGGTCCGGGTCCCTCCCTGCCTTCTCGGTCTGGACCGCCTATTGACCTTCTCTCTGGGCAGTTTGAGCTCGAGGTGGTTAGGGAACCCGAGGCCATGGTAAACGTCGCATTTTCCCCTGAGCCCGAGCTGGCCGTCTCGTCCGTCGCAGTCGCTGTTGGTCCCGAGCCAATGTTTCCCGACGAGTTTGACACACCCGAGTACCTGGAGCACGTCTGCCAGACGGTCCCTCCCCGCTACCACTCCTTCCTTAGCGCCTTTTCCAAGTCAGGGGCTAAGACGCTCCCCGCCCATCGTGCCGCCGACCACGACATCGACCTTGTCCCCGGCGCCGCCCCCATCTTGATTTGCCTCTACCCCTTGTCGACGGGCGAAATCCAGGCCCTGTCCCAGTGGCTCGAGGAGAACCTGGCTTCAGGCTTCATCCGTCCGATCCAAGTCTCCCTTCGGCGCGGGCGTCCTGTCTGTTAAAAAGATAGACGGCTCGTAGCGCCTGTTCGTGGACTATCGTGCGCTCAACTCGGTTACGATCAAGAACCGGTTGGCTTGCCTCTGATTCGCGGTCAATCTCGCTCTTCCCTGTTTCTTCTGTTCTTCTACTTCGCACCATGTCCTCTGTTCTTGCTTCTTCCCCACGAACGATTGCTACAACCCCTTGGCCTAGTCCAATTCTGATGGTCTCCCGCCATAGCCCGACTGTGACAAAACCCGTACACCACAACGCGAACATACTCTAAGCCGGATGAACCTTTGATAGGCAATCAGCGCAGTCAGCTCCAGAATCATCACATCCATCACAGAGAACCACAAAGAGACGAAGGAGACTCACCAATCAATCTTTGGGCCAGGAGCGCAATGATGGGTTACACGTGCGTGGGGGGAGAAAAGCAAAGTCTCTCCTCCAGCCATCGGAACCCGGTCGGGTATGCCACGCTATTTGACCCTCACTGCGACAGGGACCCCGGGAAGCGTACGAGATGGTGGAATCGGTGTCGGAGCAGAAGGCGGCAGGACAGGAGAGTCAATTGGGGCTTGCTCTGCTGCCGCTTGGCAGTATTTTGACATTTGCCATCGGCGCACGGACCCCAGTCTCTGACATGTGACACGCGACCGCCGTATGACACGTCACGTGATGCGTGCCTCCCGAGCGGTGCTTGCTGTCTCGTGTCCGCTGCCGTTGCTTGTCTCCTGGCGATGGCGATGGCGATGGCGATGGCGACGGCGACGGCGACGGCGATGGAGGTGGCGTGGACGTGGACTTCGGATGGGACGGTGTAACCCGACGCGGGAGATGGCGGTGGGGAGGGTGGTGCAGCAGCAGTTTGCCGCCAACAAGATTGCGTGGCTCCGCTCGTCGCCCCCGCATCTGGCCAGCTTTGCCGAGTTGAACCTCGAGTGGGCCGCAGCGTCCGCGTCGTCTTCTGCGCCGGAGGCGACCTCCGCCTCGTCGGAGAAGGGCGAGTGGGCGGTTGTGCCGGAGGATGCGCCGGAGGATGCGTCGGAGCTCCCCCAACGCCCCCAACGGCAAATCTGCACCCACGCCACTGCCAAAGCGCCACCCGACGCACTCCCGCACCGGCCTGGGCCCTTTCTACCAACCTTCCGCCCACGTCGGCCCCATCCAGACCGCCTTTAGCTGCCGCATCCACGACTGCCCCTTCCTCCTCCTCGTCCTCCCTCACATCGCCCCGCCGCCCATCCGCCACCTGCCGCCACCGACGACCCCCGCCCGCGGGTGGTCCATTCGCACCTACACTGCGCACGCCGACGCCTGCCCCTGCCTGCCCGCACTGGCCAGCGGCGCGCCGCGCTGGGTGGCGCGAGGAGGTGTTAGCCGCGCTCGCCCGCCTCGATGACCACACGCTGCTGCACATGACGCCCACACTCGTGCTCCAACACCCCTTGACCTGGACCGTGCGTGTCCTCCTCCATCCCCATTCGCGCCCACTGACCTCCTTCTTCTCCCGGGCCGTGCGGCTTCTGTCTCCAGAATCCATACACCTGCGCAACGAATGTGCTCCGCAGCGCCCGAAACGGCGTGCTGTCGCCGCCGACATGCAGTCGGCGATGATGCCGCTCCCGCTGCCCCACGCCGCGCCCGAGCGCGGTACCGAGCCTATGGCACCGGCGCCAGACTTTGCGTGGCTCACGGATCGCCGGTTTGACAGTTACGAAGCGGCCTTGGCCTATGTTGCCTCGACGCTCTTCATCCACCATCCCGGCAAGTTGTGGTGCCTCCAACCCTCGGACACTTCCTCCCGGTCGTACACATTGGCACCGGACACGGTAAACCACCAACGCCCGCCAACCCGCTGCAGCACACGTTCACTTGCGTTACGCCCGGCTGCCCCTTTTTGCTGTTGATGGTGGAGGAACCGGTGACAGGCCGCCCGACCTGCCCTCAGGGGGCGCCAGTCGACCCACCCAGTGGTGTCTACGCCTCGTCCACTGGCACGCGCTCTCTTGCCCTGACCGAGCGGTCACGAGCAAGGAGGTACCCCGCTGTATCCGCACGCTGGCCAGAGCTTGATCGCGGGCCTATCGACAGACGAAGTGCGCCAGCTCGCGTCAAGGGAGCTGTTGCGTCGACTCGAGGTTTCCTGGTTCGGATGGGTGCGTTTTCCCTTGAGCTACGGCGTGCGCTTAACCCCTCCTCCCTGCCCCCGTGTTGTGCCTGTATGCAAATCCAACCTCGAGCCCTGACCGTCTGTTTCCTCTTTTCTGACCAGGCCGACCACGCGGCGTGCAAGATACTGCATGCCACACTCCAAGCCCGCGCCGCTGCCCAGGACTCGCACTCGGCGGGGGGCAGTACCTCCCATCGCGTGGTGCCGCTGGGCGCTCGGCGCTTCCTGATCAAGCGCAGGCGGGTGTGCGTGCAAGAGCAAGCGCAAGCGCAAGCGCAAGCGCAAGCGCAAGCGCAAGCGCAAGAGGAAGTGGGAGTGGATGTGGGGGTGCAAGGGGAAAGGAGGAACGAGGGACGTTCCCGCCCGCGCCCAATTCGTCTGTGGCGCCGCCCACAACCTCCCACCCCCCCACGCCACGCGCGTCCCCCAACCCCCCCGTACTGCCACCAGTCACAATGCAAGCGAGTGCGGGACCTCTTTCCCCTATTTGGGTTTCGGCCGACGAATCCACTTCTACTTCCACTTCCACTTCTAGTTCTGCTTCTGCTTCCCCTGCTGCTTCCACTTCCCCTGCTGCTTCCCCTACTACTTTCCCTACAGTCGCCCATACTCCTGTTGCTACCGACATGATCGACCTGACCAGCGAGCCTGTGGACGGCTGCTCGTCGCCGTCTTCGCCACCGAATGGGTGGTGGGCGGAGCTGAATCGCTCCTTCGCGCCTCGACACAACCAAGTGCAGTAGTGCCTGCATGGGTATTTCTAGTTCTGTGGATACATCCGTTTCCCATACCGCATCCGTTTCCCATACCGCATCCGTTTCCCATACCGCATCCGTTTCCCATACCGCATCCGTTTCCACTCCCGCCGACACTCTTGTCATGCCGTTGCTGAAGGATAGTTCGGGGTGTGGGGGAGCCACGTGAGCCCGACGGGTCAGACGAGATGCAGACGATACGGCGGCTGTCGCGCCCCCGACTACCGATGCACCGGGCTTGGGGGAGGTAACCGAAACGCCGGCCGAGATCCGCATTCAAGCAGAGCCAGTTGAGAACTCTGCCCCGAGCCCTGATCGTTTGCTTCCTCGTCCCGTTCTTCCGCTTGACGAGGTGGACGATACCGCCCCGCGTCCGCCGCCTGAGCACCTGCCACTAGTCCAGTGGGAGATCTCCCAAATCCAGAGGTGTGCGATCAGAAAGTCACTCCTCGTTCCGGTTTCAAAGGACGAAGGTACTCCTGGTCGCTACGTGGGTTAGAAAACGGCAAGCCGCGCAGGACCAGGGTGACATACCACAACTCGGACGTAGCCGCTCGAACCTTGTGGGCCAAATTCGGCGTGCATTGGCGTTCGACGGTCGAACTTAGCAATACCCCCGAGCCAATCGTATATGAAGACGAAATCCGGGAAGATGTTGCTGTCGTGCAAGGAAACTGTCCTGGAGGGAGTTCCGAGGTGGGGCCCACCCCTGTAGTTTAGGGGTGTAAACCCTTGGACAGGCCAATCGGAGCCTCGTACGTTAGGTCCTCCCTCAGATCCTGGTTGAATCGAGCGGGCGTAGAGGCGCGGCAGAGACCCTCTGGTTTGGGTGGCTGTCTGCGTGCAAAGACCGCAGCTTAGACCCTCCGAGATAGGAGCGGCGTACGTAGGTTGTCGGACCAGTTGAAAAGGGTTCCAGGTGCTCCGGATAGCCGCTAAAGCTGTGACCGGCAGTGTCACGAACTCGATGCGCTGTAGTCGGCAGAATCAGATGGAGTCCTAAAGAAGAGCAAGCACTACTGAAAGTCCGCGTCATGGATAAGGTTCCTTCTGGCTCTCTCTCGCTACTACCACAATGCCATGAAACTCAATTCTTACAGCGGGTAGCCCCGGCCAAAACGATGCGCACATCCCGCGCATGAGTGGAGAAGATTCTTTTCCAGTGGAATGCCCGCTGCCCGCCGTATGCCGATCGGCCGTGAGCGCCTGATGCCGGCTCGTGGGGTCTTGGCTGCGGTCGTTACAAACTGTAGGGAGTGTGTATCATCAAGTGACAATCTATATCCTCAATCCATCTCGCTACCTCAGCTGATGCACTCGATGCGAAAAAAGCAGCGTATTAGTGTGAGACGAACGCGGAGAAATTCCTCATTGTGGTGGTGCCCTGAGAGACACGACGATGGCTGGCTCCGGCTCAACCTGCGGGACACATGAGAGGGAACATATGACGAACCACACTATGCTTGTGTGCTACGAGAGTTGCAGCGACGCGTAAAAGGCTCGTACCTAGGAGACACATCGTCTCTAAAGCACAGACCAATTAACCACTGGTGTAATCAAAGTAATTCGGTTAATGCGGCAAGCGGGAGGTAAGGGGAAGAAGAGGTGGTGGCGAAGAGGGCAGTACAAGAGCGGAACCGGAGATTGACCTATGCGCGGCGACTCTAGAGTAGCCTTGGGGGGTGTAGTCGCGGCTGGAGTGTGACTCCTCGCACCCTTGCAACATCAGAAAGCGTGACATGATTGCGCTACGAATGCTGGGGTCGTTTTTGGTCGTGACGATTTTGGGGGGGCGTATAGACGGATCCAGCGGTCTTGCATGAGCACCGCTGCTTTTTTGGCCGTTTGCGAAGGGCCGGCGCAGCAGACAACGAACTGTGTCGCTTCATCCACCATAATTAGGATATGCTTCTCCGGAGTACCATCCACCGAACCGGCATGAACCCATTCCGCATACATGTGCATCCCAATTCCTGTGGGTGCTTGCATGTCACAAGTGTCTTTGGATGGAAGGACGATTCAGGGGACGGCAAAGGATCGCGGAGGTGGCCTCCGTCGCGCAGCTGGGCCATGAGAGCGGTGACCAACCGCTCTTAACGGCCGCGCCGTTTGGCTGCCCGGCTGCGGCGTGCATTGCCAGTGGAGCGTGGAGCGCTTGCCGTGTTCGGCGCTGAGGACCTGGAGGTGCGCGTGCGGTTGCGCCAGGGCTCGTCTTGCTGCCCGGCCGCTGAAGTCTGCGCCCGCAGAGCATTAATGATCTTGCGCCAATCGTGCGTGGACTCCCAGACGCCAACTAGGCGGCGCGCAGCCAGGTAGGCACCTGTTGATACAAGTTGTCCAAGATGATGGGTACGAGTCAGAGCCTAGTAACACGCCGTCTCTTACAACGTGGTCAATCAGTTCTCCCCGGGCAAGTGAAGCATAATGGTTGCCTCGCGTGAGGTCGATGATGCAGCGCTCGAGTGCCTGATCCGGCCCAACATACGTGATGAGAGCTCGCTTCAAGTTTGTCCAACACTGGGCCAGGGGCTCTACGCAGGCCATTTCTGCGAGGTTGCCCTTGGGCCCCTTGAAGACGGCGAGAGCGATGACGAAACTTGTGACTGACGCGTGAGAGACCTTTCGCCGCTCGAGACGTTTTTCAAAATCGTACATAACCTGAGCGAGGTCGCATGCTTCCCCCCGACCAGGTCGGGAGAGGCTCGTTCTTGAACCTCTCCAGGGCTTCATCATCATAGCCATTTTCGTGCCATTCGCGCTGCTGGTCTTTCGAAACCGCCTCTGGTGTCAGGAGAAATTTGCGATACACTCGCAGAAGGCCTTGCTCGTCGACGTTGGTCGGGGCCGGGCAACTGCGGGGGCTGGGGCGACTGCCGCCGCTAAGTCGCGATCAACTTCAAGTGGGGCGGAACAGGCTGTGGTAAGGTGCATTCCACGAGAGGTTTGGTTTCGGCCAGCTGGGCCGCGCTGTCGCCCTTGCTTTGGGTGGATGAGCGCGGGGCGATGTGGTTCTGGGCAAGGACCTTCTCGAGATAGTCCCTGTCGCAGGTGTTCCATAGATGAACTTCGTTGTTGACCATCTTGGGAAAAGGAAAATAGAGTGGTGTGTGAGAGTGGGGGGGGAGCGTGGAAGAAGGGAGTGTACGCGAGAAAACGCCCACCTCGTTAGATCTGTGGCGACACGTGAAGGCTCTGGGCTGGGGACACCTGGTCTCTAAACCACACTGACGATCAGCGAGTCGTAATCAAATTGGGGTGAGCGAGGAGGATGGGAAGGGGGAAAAGAGGTGGTGGCGACGAGGACAGTACGCGCAGCGGGACAGGGACACACAGCCTGCTGGCGTGCGTGCAACTCTGGGGTCTACTAATCAGGCAAGGCAGGGGGTGGGTGACCGGTGACGCGTGACGTGGCAACAGGACGCATCCACTAATTTAATCAGGCCCCTGACGCATCACGTGACGCCGTTGAGTACAGCACCAACCGAAGTACAGTTAAGCCGCTTTGTTGGCAGCGAGGATGGAGGACTAAATGGCAAAGCACCGTTGCCCATATCCTCTCGACCACTTTCCAAGGCGGCGTTCCCACCTGTGCAGACCATTCCACTGCCATCTCTAAGATTATCCGGCAGTCGATCCATCAAGATGAAGAGGGAAAAGCGAGCGGCCCTAATACTAATACCTCGCGATCTACGCGATCTACGCGACCGATACTTGTCTCGTGTGGAAATGAGGCACCGCAGCAAAATGCTCATGCACTCAACTCACTCAACCAAATCTTGGCAATGGTTATGTAGGTGGTCGGGGATGCGGCGCGGGCCGCACCTCCTGCCCCCGGTCGCTGTTTGTTGACAGACTATCACCGTGAACTAGTGCTCGAATAGTGGGGACCGCTCGCATTGCCGAGGGAGCATCATTGTCAAACGACAGTGATTGTAACAACAGGTGATGGAGATGGGGGAAAGGATGAGGAACATATTCATCGAGTGTATGCCTTGGATAAGAAAGAGCATGCGAGCTGAGTGCTGAGCCACACGGAGGAAGATGGGGAGCATTTTGCCAAAGGAGGAGAACAGGGTCTAGAACAAGACAGGGACCAGCTAGTAACTTGGTGATCAAACGGTGACCAAGTTGGTCTGATCCCGACCTATTGTCCGGCGTAGTCGCCTAACCTGTTTTCAAGGCTGTGGTTTCGCAACGTAATAGATAGGACAGCCGTGCATCCCATAAAGCGCATCCTGTCTTCATATGGGTATAATCTAGTGACATAATATACAAGCGAGGTAGTAGTGGGGACTTACTCCAAGCACTGTATATTATGCGTTCAGCCGATGAGTAAGCTGACGTTCGGCATGTCCGGGTGTCGCCCATCTTGTGCCCTTTGCTCGCACACAAACCGCCTGGGATGATGCAATTGAGAAGGGAAGACATTGTTGTTGGAGGGGTTGAGGCAATGCAGAGCGACAAACCCGCTTGACTCCCAGTTAAGAGAAACGGCGTGGGAACGAAGTGGCGGGAAGGATGGAAATGCTCAACAGCCCTAGACGTAAGTGATTGAAACCAATTTCAGGCTGGCAATTACTCATCGCCCCTGCCTGACGTGCCATGCTGGAGTTCACCTCCCTTTCCTACACGGCGAATATCTTGCTCGCCGTCTTGGTGGCAAAGTACCCACGCTTCATCATAACCAAGGAAAAACGGTTCTTGGTTGCCTCTTTGGTACTTGGCGTTCTTGTCGCACTCTGCTTCTTCCCAGCAGCTGTTGATGAAGCAGCTCCTTATCCCAGGTTCCAAAAGCGTTGCGGTTCTTCGTGCACCCCTTCCGGTACGCGGCCTTCGCCTCGTTCGTGCCTGAGTCCCGCAGCGTGTGGCCCACCTCCATGCCTGATCCTCCAAATGCTCCAGGCCCCTTCTTAATCTCAATGCTCAAACGCAAAATATAGATGGGTTCAAAGCGGTGTTCATTTTTCACTAATAGTCTCGACCTTGCAAGACTATTGGGACTCCACTCCTCTCGATGCTTGCGCAATGCAGACCGGGGGTGTGCTGAGAGGCCCTCACTGGAGCAACTTGAGGAAAGATTTGCGCAAGTCTTCCTTGAGGTCCTCCACGGCCTCTAGCCCGACCGACACACGTACCACCCCCCAGTCTTCGCTGGGGTTGACAACGACGCGTTGTTCCATCAGCGACTCCACGCCGCCCAGCGATGTGGCAGGGGTGAAGAATTCGGTGGTAAATGCGAGGTTATCAGCCACGCTGCGCTTGGTGCAGTGGATGGAGAAGCAGGCGAATGGCCAGCTTGGATCTGGCCTTGAGAAGGGTCAAACCCAGGGATTCAAGCGGGCGGCCAAAGGGCGTCGTGGTCTCCGTCCAGGGCTGGAGCGAAGCATGGAACACCCAATCCACGACCTTGCCATGGCCCAGAGCTTTGTCCTCAGTAGCCAGCTTGCTCGCACCTTGTGGGGTGAGAGAATACAACCACTGGGCCAACTCTTGTGCCGATGCGGCCTGTTGCCGTAGTCGGACAGGGAGTGTACGCAACGAGCGCAAGAGCAGGTAGGATTCGAGGTTCCCCGGCACACCACCCATGTCGATTCGGTCTTCAAAGAGAGCGTTCCAGACGGGTTGAGAGCGGGTTACGAGGGCGCCAATCAGACAGTCCGAGTGACCGCCCAAGTACTTTGATGCACTGTGCATCACCATATCAGCGTCCTGCGCAAAAGGGTTCTGCAAGGGAGGTGGTGCAAAGGTGGAATCAACGACAATAGCCTCCTGCCTTGTGAGCCTGAAAACCCCGGCATAGTGCGTTGCAAATGTCAGTCCACAGAGAAAGCCTCAGTAGTACAAAGAACGCGACGCGGGGTGAAATGGACAGGGATAAACGAACCTTATTCGCGTAGCCCTGGATGTCGCGTGCCTCCCCTGTGGGGTTGAGCGGCGTCTCAACCCAGACGAGCAGGCCACCACGGAACTGTCAGTGCCTGGGATGGGACCAGTTTGGTCGTCGGAAACAGTGGGGTATGGACTATCGAGGATCGATGACGCTCAGGGAGGGGCAGGCCCAGCGTAGATCTTTAGTGCACCATGCACACCAGGGTATCCCTTGCGAATGGCCACCACAGAGGGACTGAAATGGGCGATGGCAGCTTGACAGATGCGAGCCCCGAAGCGTAGAGAAGAGCATGGCTGTCGGGGCCGTGCAGCCGCCCCAGCACTTGCTCGGCTCGGTGACGCGTTTCATTGTCGTACCGCGAGTACACGTCGATCTCGCGCCGTGCCAGTCCACGTCCTCGTACGCCAGGCGCGCACCCAGCTCGGTGGATGGGTGCGGTGCGCGAAGTGGTGGAGGTGACAAGAGGCGGGCCACCGGGGCGCCCACACTGGGTCCATGAGGTGGGTGAGGCGCGTGAGCAGGATTGTCGATGTGGATTAGGGAAGTGGAGAGCCGAGCAGAAGAGATGGACATCAGTGTGCTTATGCTGGTACAGGGGGGGAGAGATGGACACTTGGTAGTGGAAATCGTGGTGTATTTGTACTTGGAATGACTGGTGCTACGCGCTAGGCACATGTCGCAGTGCTGTGTGCTGTTACAGGACGGTTACGACATGATGTGCATGATCTCTATTTTTACAACACAAAGAGTGTGGCTTCTTGTCTCAACTAAGCCCATGATGCATGATGCATGATGCATGATGCATGATGCATGATGCATGACGACATGTGGCATGTGACATGTGACACGAGGACGTGCCATCGGATGAAATTGTGCCGCAACGCTTGGCAGCTTCGCCTGCGACGTCACCCTCCTGCAGGTCAGATACGTCCTCGACGTCATCCCCTTGAACGTCAGATATGTCGCCGACGTCACCCCCTTGAACGTCAGAAGCGTCGTTGACGTGTCCATGGGGGCGACGTATCTGACGAATCTGATCCTCCTATGCTCGCTCTCCCTGGGTTATTACATTTTATACTACTACTCATTCTAGCACCATCGAATGCTGTGCAATCGTCTTCGAGGGTACTTTTTTGCATTGCGACGTCAATATGGACTTGGGGGCTTACCATTGAGAAGTCTTTAGAATGTATATGCGCCAAATCACTCTTCAGTCTCAAAGTCGTCTGTGCGGTCGTCGTCCCGCCCATCTGTGCCCTCTGTGTCAAAGAGGTTGACTGCAGTGCCTTCGTTGTCCCGTGCATCCTCCTCATCTGTTATTTGTGCCCGGGTTACTGCGATGTGACGGAGGTGGGTGAGTTGTGCACGGGTCGCACACCAGGCGGTAATACAAATTTCAGGGTTACCTTGCAGAGAGATGCGTGTCCGCAATGTCCTCGAAATTCTCCCATGCACTCGTCCAGTCCAGTAGATAGCTTGCGAGGCGAGATGAGCGAAAAAAGTCAGATGACCTGCTGGACGACAACGGGGTGGCGACGTACTTATGATCGGACAAAGAGACAGTGATGGCACTGAAATGTCATTGCAGCGCTTGCTGTCGTTCAGATTCCGGTAGAGCAAGAGGGTGCACAGGGCAGATGGGTAAGTTGTGATGTTGTAAGACACACGTCCCATTTCCATCCGGAAGTCAATGTCGTTCGGTGTGAAGCAACAGAAGCGCTTTTGATGCGAATCAGTGAAGTGAGTTATTGTGGCCATATTGCGAGGAGAGCAACGCGTGAAAAGGCGGGGCCAGTACGTACTAGGATTCGGATGCGCTCCTTATTGGCGACAGTGAACTCTTTTGGTGAGAAAGGATGCGAAAGTAGACTGGAAACTTATGACGCACGAAATCAGCCTGAAAGGCTGCAATTGGCGCCTTCCGTTGCCTCGATCGATACGGTGCATGCTCTCTAGCAATTGAACGACGTGTTATTTGTTAGTAGATGTTTAGGGGTTTGGGTTAACGCACCTCATTCAAATAGGCTTTGTTGAGCGTTACCCCCTCTGGATCGTTTCGTTGCCTGTTGCGCGGATGCGTGCATGCTCTCCGGGATCTGAACGATGTGTTATTTGTTAGTAGTTGGTTTAGAGGTTTGGCTCAACGCACCTCATCATTCAAATAGCTTATGCTGAGCGTTGCCCGCCTCTGGATGATGTTGGATAAGGCACTGTTGATGGTGGATCTAGTGGGGGAGGCGCCGAGAGCGGTGGACTCTTGACCACCATCAGCAAAACGTGCAGTCAAGCCGACATGCTAATGGATTCGACAATTCTTACCCGGTGGCACTGGCGTGACTTTGTGCGTCGTTTGTGGGATCTTGACCGACATCTTTTCTGGATCATTTGCCTGCGCGCTTTCACCGTGATATGCCGTGTCTCTCAGGGACCGTCAGGATGCAGGCGGGGGGCGATGCCAGATTGGTGCGGGGGGGGGGTTCGTCCACGTACAGCTCGTCCATTTCGGCTGCCTGACAACCTATTAGCTTGTTGTTCACGTGCGGGTGTGAACTGGACCTGCGATACTGCTGGGTCCGCGAGAGGTGCTCGCACGAGCATTGCCTGGACCTGTTGCACTTACTATGGTGGAACGGTGGCGAGGGATGGTGGTGGGGTGTGTGTGGAAAGAGGCAGGACCAGGGGGTCTGGCTGGACACCTCTGACGCCATCGTGATTTGACGGGCAGGTAGAAAAAAGGCAGGGGGGAAAGGATTACGTCGTTGACGCTGAGATCTGTCGACAGACTCCGGCTGAATTTGCATAGGGACAACTAAGACGTGGTGGAAGGCGCGTTCCTGTTGGGAAAAAACGTGTCGTGCCAGACCAGAACTTTTTCCTTGGTATCTCCGTAGTCGTTCTGGGGCCCAAGTTTGCTGAAGTGATTGAGGAAGCGGGTAAAGCGGGTGTCAGTACCCTCTGTAGGATACTCCATGGCAGTGATGATGGCTGCACAAAGCGAACATCCCACAGAAGCGGCGGCAGAAAGAATGTAATTCATCCTGTCAACAACCAATCCAGAGATTTTGTTAGAGAAGAGCGTTAGCCACATTCATCCTTGGAACAATACAAAAGGAAGAGAGTAGTGGGCGTACGCAATCCATAATTCAAGTGCCGACGACGGAGAAAAGTAGGTGAGTGACAGCCCCCCAGAAAAACCAGGCGGTCCAGCAAACCGCAGCAAAAATTGTGGCTTGCGATACACCCCCAAAGAAGAGCGGCCAATGGATCGAGCGGAGGTGACCAAGTGATTCAAGTGAGGGGCCATGCGTCCGGCAAGGTACAAGAGCAGTGGGGCGACTGTGCCAATAAGAAAAAAGTACAGAGTCCACTTGTATTGGTGCAGGAAGCCGTTCTTGTGAAGCCCAACGCCAGTCCAATATACGGGATCGTACAACCATACAACCCTCGGTTTGGCTTCCTCAGTGATCGTCAGCGAATCGGAACTCCAACCTACCCAGATTCCACACTGCAACACCGAGCATATCAACTGGGAGCACACAATTACATAGAAAGTAAGCCGTGGTGGGATCTTAAAGTAGACTGCCAGTTTGGAGCAGCCACAGTAAGCATCGCCTGTTGGATGGTCCCCGCGCAGCATAGCTGAAAGAGCGGAAGGATGGTCGTGTGCCCAGGCAGCGAAGCACTAGCAATCAACGTCGCCAAGTGCTCCACACACGTCAACTCCACCGACGTCCGGCCCGCCACAATGCCCACTGGAACAATGAAGATTGCAGCCAGCGCGAGGGCAAGCACAATGGACCAAACCGGTACCGAGGTGTGGTACACGTGCACCATGGGGATGGCAAGGCAAAGACAACCAGTAGCAAGCACAGGTACCACGTGGGAACAGCCGGTAGCGGGCGAGTTGGCGGGCGTGGGGGTCATGCGAATCAGCCACATTGGACACTTTCCACCAGCGGCGTAGGTCGCCGGCATAGAAAAGCGGGTGTGCACGAGCAAGGCGGTGCAGGGCATAGGCAAACGCCCAGGTCATGACGCTTGTGGCAGAAAAGTAGCCCTGGGGTGGGTCGGGCGAATCAAATTGGGGGAGATCTAGATGTATGTCTTGGGGCAAGGGGTTGATATGCATATATGTGGTGTTCAGCGGTGGGTACCAATTCACTTTGAGAATGCTATAGGGAAAGCAGGCCGCTACGTTGCGGTTGGTGAAAAAGACACAAGCACATGGAAAGGACAGACTTGGAAATGGCGGGCGCATGCTTGGACATGGCCGCACAAGCTTGGAGACGCCTGACACAAGGTTGAACCAACATTTGTCATCGGCGTGCGCAAGCGTGGACGCAAAAATCAGACAGAGCACCATGTTGTACTTGCACACGGGCAACTCGGAATGACCGTGATGAGCGTTGAGATGGGGGTAATGATAGGGGAGAGCGACGCGGTGAGGGGCAAGCGGCTGTTGCAAGACCAGGTCAGAATGAGGAAGGGCGGCATTGGAATGGGATGGGATGGGATGGGATGGGATGGGATGGGATGGGATGTTAAGGCACAGAAGAGAGGGTCAGTGGAGGGCCGGGGGATGGCAGGTGAGGCGCGGGAAGGCACCCGAAGGGGAAATGGAGGCTGAGAATCGAGACAACAGATCTTGGGCAGAGCCAGGCAGGTTGGGATGGGGGTTACCGGTTACCGTAACCGGTTATCCGTCGCCAGGCCAGCGCAACAACCGCCGCTGGCTGAAACGTTTAAACTTTTATTTATTACTTGCACCGATGCATGCGTGGGCTGCACCGTCTCATTGGCTCGGCCGCCACCGAATAGACCAAACCGCTACCACCACCAACTCGTCCAGCGTCACACGCACGTTCTCCATCACTGTGCACCGCCTTGCCCTCTACCTGTGCGCGTCTGAAAGAGGACTGCCTGGGGAACGATGAGCCACCACTCATCCTCAGATCCACCCAGCTCGAATGGTGCGCCGACGCTGTTGGTTCGAACAAACACGGCCGGGCCCCCCAGGGGGCTCACCCAGCGTTGTGAGATACATTCCCTAGAGACGGAAGGACGACTCACGGCAGTTTCGAGCTTGGGCATGTTCGTGGATCCGAGCGGAGCTAGGGACGCGGAGCGGCCGATGGTGGGGCCGGTGCACGTGTGGCAAGGCTGCGTTAGGAATGTGTCTAACCCTCCGGGACTTAGGGACGGGAGGACAATTGGCGGGCAAATACCGCCTAAACTGAGACCGGACAGAGACTGGGAATCGATGCAGCTGAAGGGGGGCTCGAGCGACTGGAAGGAAGGAGAGCTGGAGGATAAGGTCGGAAGAGGTGATGGGAGCGAAGAGGAGAGGAGGCTGCAATTGTACTGATTTGATCAATTGGCTGGGAAACGGGAAGGGGTTGGACAGGATAGGCCGGAGAGGACGAGGGTGAATATTGATGGTGAGCAAAGGATCCCCTTCAACCATCCCGGGGATGGCTAGATGAAAAGAAAGGGAAACGGAAGCAAGAAGGGGTGTTGAACGGAAGACACATCAAAACAGGGGTTGGTCGCCGCAGGTGCGACTGAGAGAGGAAAAGGACGCTGAAGCGGAGGCGACAGTCATCGAATCGCAAAGATACAGGAAGCGTGGTGGCCTTTTATTTGGGTCATCTGACTTGGGACATGGGCGGGGGCGACTATTGTCGCGCGGATGCGCCTCGTGCCACCGTACCTAATTTAACCAACCATCAATACACTTGGTTGGACTGCAGAGTACGCTTTACTGGGCATGTGCAGAGCAGGCGGGCCTTATCTTGATCGGACCCTCTCGGATCCGCCGCCGCTCGTAACATGTAACATGTAACACCAAGCGCCAACCACTGACGACGGCCGAGAAGGGCAACGGTGCATTGCTTCGAAGACAGATCAATCATCTACTAGTATACACTCGCCTGTTGGCTCTTGCTTCTCCGCTCGGTCGCTTGGCCTTCTTTTTTATTGGGTGTCCCGACAACAGTCTGCTGCAACCACTAAAAAGAGGCTATCCAGCCTGCGCTGCATGTCCCTCGCCACGAGGATGACAGGCCTGTGACATGTGACCCTATATACCCCCCCAGCAACTACGGCACCAGTGTGAGATGCTTCCATGCGTGTGCTGTAACATATAGGTACCGATGCTCGGCCGCCCCCGTTCTCGTGCATCGTCACATCGTCACAACAGAGTCTTTGTTGAACGTTGATAGTACGAAGGCACAGTATGTACATGCATCACGTTGGGGCATGGTGTACGAGGCCTGCCTGAGGGCAGGACGAAGAGGTTGTGGCGTATACTGATAGTGCCGGCGGGAAGGGCACGAGACGTGAGTGATGTCTCAGAAAGGGCGGCGCAGAGCAGCGCCGTGCCGGTACCATTCCACATCACGAGTGCGCTGCTGCGCTGCTCGGACGCAGCCATCATGCATCATGCATCAACGTTTAACGTTTAACACGTTTAACGTTTATTCTGCCGGTGCGTCTCGCCTCGCACTCCCATAATATGTAAGTCAGCGCGTGAATCAGACCCCCTGTCAACGGTTGCGACTTGGGGGATTGGTTTTGAGCTTAACCATTATATGACTTGCCCAGAAGACCCCTTTGGGACACAGCCGAAGGAGCCCGAGGGAGGTTGATCAGATCATGTCGATCATGGCACTACGGGATAGAGACGGAAGAAAAATGCCTCGCAATCCGGATTACTGTGTGTGTCGATACCACACTCCATCCCACATCTCAACAGGCCAGCACCACAGGCTCCTAGCAACTCCATCCCGTCATCGAGCCTTCTCTTCCTTGCTTTTCGGATCCAGCTGCCAGGCTTGAGCACCGTACATTGCTTACCGCTAGGCGCTGGTCATCAGAGGCATCCATCGCCACCTGCGACGCTGTGACCGCATTTTTGGCAAACACAATGCCATATGAGTCAGAGATCGCTCGCGCGACAGCGCATGAGGACGCATCGCCGCTCCTACGCCGTCGTCATCCGGCCGCTCCGCTCACGCCCCCCACTACCGAGACAAAAATGTATCGTGTCGGAGAACCGATTGGTTACTTGGCTGCGCGTGGTCACCTTACCAAAAGAAGTTCCTCAGCAAAAACTTCGGTTCTGCCTGGTCGTGTTTTTCCCTCCAATTGCCGTGGTCGCTTTGGCCATCGCTCTTGTCCCTGTTTTCTGGGCCATCGGAGACCACACGCTCAATGTGTCCAAATGATATTGAACAGGCCAACTTGACCTCGCTTACCAATACTTTCGTTTTCCCTCATTATATGGGCGGGTACGTTACGGTTCCCATTCGTTTTCTTCTGCCCTATAGTAGGCGTAATCTGACCGCATTGCCACACAGACCCTCAAGGCCGGCATTTTCCCTGCCTCGATCTATTTCCGCGCCCCGCTGGATGTCTATTGGATACTGCTCCCCCGGAGATGAAAGAGCTGCACTTGGGCACCTTCCCTCTGGGACGCGTAAGTGTTGCTAGCGGCCATGGAAAGGTGATTCAGACGACCAACTTCGCTATAACCGATGGCGATGGTTTTAGGATGTTTATCGAGTTCCTCGTTACTCAGCCACGGTTTACGTGGAAGTTGGTGTGCAAAACACTCATATTGAGGTGCTGGGTTTTGCCGACGTACAAGAACTACCAGTTTCGGAAGCATGTCCAGTTTAATGGGTTCGACAATTTTCATGACGTGCAGCTGCTCGACTTTCAGTTGCCAGGGAACGACCCTCTGGGCGCATCACGCTCCAGGCGCTTGCAACCTTGGTCAACCCGTCGCCTTTCTCGGTGCAGCTAGGGTACCTCGAGTTGGATTTGTACTATCAGGTCTTTATATTGGGCCTAGCACCACTTCAGACCCGATCAACGTCACCTCGGGGCATAACACTATCCTTCTCGTCGGTCGCCTGTTACCCCATAACACTAACCAGACCGAGCTCGATCTGATTGGCGATCTGTTCACCAAGTATATCAATGGCGACCTCGTCCCCATAGTAGCCAAAGGTGTCTCGGCGACGTTGGAGGATGGGGAGCAGATCTCGTGGCTCGCTCAGGGGGTTAAAGCCTTGGAAATCAACGCGCCTCTCCAGACCAAGCCCATTAACCCGATCAAGTCGATTACGATTAATGATTTCAGCATCGCCTTTTCCAAAACATCTCCGTGGCAGCTGACCGCTTGGTCGGACAGCCTTACAGCACAACTCGGTCTACCGTTTGGGTTTCAGCTCAATATTCTTGAGACTGATGACATCATCCAGTTGATGTACAACAATTCGATCGTCGGCGTCGTGAGGGACCTACTCCAACTCGTCTCTTTCCCTCAATGTGGTGAATGCGGGTTCGACCGAGGGAGCGTTGGCTCTCACCCTTCCCCCTTCCCCTTGGGGTAGGGGGAAATCAGTCAGCGCAGGATCTCTGGACACAATATGAGGATGTGCTTGTTTTTGGCGTCAACACCTCCACCCGTCTCATCGGCACATCCACGCATTGACCGACACGCCGTCGGACGCATCCTCCTCTCTCCATAAACTTTGACGTTGAGTCGGGGCTTACGGGACTACAAGGCCTGAACAAGTACCCGACTGTGATCCCTCGGTAAATCTGGAGGGGGTACTTACAAGGGCATGCCCACCCCCCATTCAGGGTTGAGACAACTTTTGACTGGAAGACCACGGAGTGAGTTAGTTTGAGTAGCCCAAGGCTGTAGCTATCCACCCTACCACTCTCACTGTGATGCGACGCCTGGTCTTGGTGTGTCGGGGGGTTGTCAGGCATGGTGGTGGGTGAGGGGGTGAGGGTTAGGGTGGGGTGGTGAGGGGGGTGAGGGTTAGGGTGGGGTGGTGTAACTTTTGAACGGGGCGTCGGATGGGAAAACGGAGGGCATATGCTGCATAGAGCGGACGATTTTATAGCGAGCTATCGCCTCGGCATAACTCTCTCCCCTTCGGGTAGCGAGCTATCGCCTCGGCATAACTCTCTCCCCCTTCGGGTAGCTCGCTAATCGCCTCGGCATAACTCTCTCCCCTTCGGGTAGCTCGCTATCGCCTCGGCATAACTCTCTCCCTTCGGGTAGCTCGCTATCGCCTCGGCATAACTCTCTCCCTTCGGGTAGCTCGCTATCGCCTCGGCATACTCTCTCCCCTCGGGTAGCTCGCTATCGCCTCGGCATAACTCTCTCCCTTCGGGTAGCTCGCTATCGCCTCGGCATAACTCTCTCCCCTTCGGGTAGCTCGCTATCGCCTCGGCATAACTCTCTCCCCTCGGTATCGCTATCGCCTCGGCATAACTCTCTCCCCTTCGGGTAGCTCGCTATCGCCTCGGCAAACTCTCTCCCTTCGGGTAGCTCGCTATCGCCTCGGCATAACTCTCTCCCCTTCGGGTAGCTCGCTATCGCCTCGGCATAACTCTCTCCCCTTCGGTAGCTCGCTATCGCCTCGGCATAACTCTCTCCCCTTCGGTAGCTCGCTATCGCCTCGGCATAACTCTCTCCCCTTCGGGTAGCTCGCTATCGCCTCGGCATAACTCTCTCCCCTTCGGGTAGCTCGCTATCGCCTCGGCATAACTCTCTC
>RSEE01000173.1:0-57982 GCA_003971905.1 Moniliella sp. 'wahieum' | reverse complement strand
GGAGAGGATCGTGGGTTGACCAGTCTTTCCGTAGCGCGCCTCTTGAGCGGCGGGCCACTCGCCTCCTCTTCCTCCGGCAACCGACGGGGAACGTAGAAGAGGTCTTGCACTACCCTGTATGGAATCAGGCCTGATGTTGCAAAAAGTACTTGAGCGACAAGGCTTCAATCTGCTGGCAGTCAGTTTCATATTCCCTCTTCCTCTTCCTCCTCCCCCTCGACCCTCATCAAAGTGAACTGGAAACGCACATACAAACTCCTCCAGGCCCGAGCCATAGTAATGCTCGTACCGGTCGGCATCCAGGCCGAGCCGGGGTCCAACCCTTCCTCTTGTGCCGAAGTCACGATGGCCGTGCGCACCTTTTCCAGCACCTGTGCTTCCTCTAACAAGCGCGCATTGGCAGGGTGCAGGCTGCCGGGGGCACGGCCCGACGCGTCCGCAAAGTCCCGCACAAGGCTGTACCGCTGCAGCGTAAAAATGACCTTCTTGCTGTCGGCCGTCACGTCGCGCGAGAGACGAATCAAGCGTTCCATCTTGTTGTGGTGTGCGTCCAGTTCGCCCCGTAGCTCAGTGAAGAGCGCCCCCGTTTCCTGTGTGGCGGCGGGGGTGTCCCGCTGCGCGCCACGGGCTTCGCCGGGTGCGGCCCCTGGCTCCCGTCCAGGACCACGATCGCGACCACGCCCGCGCCCGCGGCGCATTGGTGTGTGGATGCCGTTCGGGCATGCTGGTGGTCGTGGGGCTAGGGGGGAATGAGGTGAACGGTGAAGCGACCCCCAGTCGCCTGGGCAGTAGCTTACTTAGATGGAGGTTGGAGCGTGGCAAAATTCTGGACGCACCTGCGGCCTGGCACCTGGCACGTTGACTACCAACCAGTAAGTAACCAGCAGCCAGCAGCTAGCAGCTGGCGACCACGTAACAATTTCAAAACCCTAGTCGCCCCCCCGCCTCGTTCCGCATCCAGGGGCGGAATGAGGATGAATCCTGGCCTCCACGGAGAACGTTGCTGCGCCTCCCCAAATGGGTTCCCCGCGCCGCACAATTTTTTCGTTCTACCTCCATCATCGACATCATCGCCTTTGCCGCCTTTTTCTTCCTCGTCTTCGGCTGCAGCCTTTCTCCTGTCGCCTTTCGCCCTTTGCCCTTTCCTCCCTTTTGTTCGCCTGCCCATACTCGTTTAGGTATGTGTTCTTCTGCTCCAACCCCCTCTTCCTTTCTGGGATGAGAAACATTGATACACACTGAAGAGTCCGAGGCCTTCTTTTGAGGCCTGTGCGGACCCATCATTAGCGCTATCTGAATTATGCCCAACTACGTGAAAGGAAGGCTGTGTACTGACTTTCGATTGTTTCAGTTCCTCTTCTCCAGTGTGGACCAGTTGTGTGAGCCGCCGGCCGGTGAGTTCTCTTCTGGTAAGTTCTGTTCTCTTCTTTTGTGTTGTTATGCCTTGTTTCTCCCTCATACTTTGCTTGGAGCGTGGCTAGTAGCATACATGTAGTTGCTTGAGGGCCTGTTGAGCCAGTGAGGTCTAAGGAAGAGCCAATACGAAGCTGCACTGTTGCCAGGGGCTGCTGGTAAAAATGGCGACACTTAATTGCTCGGCGCCGGAACCCTAGCACGCGTTTGCACCGTCTTGCTCCCATCGGTCTTGGTCTTGGACTGGGCAACCAAAACCATCACGACGGCGAGGCAACAACAAGCGGAAGGCACGCGACGCGTCTACATCACCGTCGGTGCCAACCGCGTTACGTTGCATACGTCCGTTTTCGTCTCCTCTTATCTCCGTACCCCCCACCATGGTCCTCCGCGGATCCAGCAAAGCGGATGGTACGTCTGCTTGCGTCGCGCTCCACGTTTTGTACTGACCCCTGGCTTGCAGAGGATGTACAGCTGTGGGCTACGATTCGCAACCAGCTGCGCGAAATTGATGAGCTGCAGGATCGAATCCAGCCCCTGCAGGAGGAATGAGCGCGCCCATAATCCCACCGTCAAGTCCGAACGTTCCTTGGACGAGATACGGGAAGACCTAACCCTCTGCTGGTGCGTGCCCACGACCTGTCGGAAAACACGATGGAGAAGGTGGATATCCTCCAGGCTCTCCTAACTTCCACGGGGGACGAGTTTGATTCGGGCCGCAAACGAAGGAGGGTGGAAGCCTCGTCACCGGGACCGACGATCTTGTCCACCTCGAGCCGTAAGGCTTCCCCCGCTCTCTCCCCCCAGGCCGATAAGCCCGAGAAGAAGAAAGTGTATCGTCGCGCCCCGGCGGGCAAGGGCGTGACCAGCCGGCACCACAGCCGTTCCCACCAACACCGCCAACACCTCTCCTCCTTTGGCGGCTGGACCGATCCGGCCAGGTCACGCAGGGAACAACTCAGCTCCCAACTGCCGCTTCGCAAGGGAAGAAAGGTTGCTTTCCGCCAACCGCTGAATAAGAGCGACTCTCACGCCCCCGACGACGGCGAAACGTGGATCATGGCCACCGTGCTCGAATGTATCAACAACGATCGCAATCGCTATGTGGTCAAGGATGCGGATCCTGATACTGAGTTCGTCCCCCCCCCCCCTCCCTCCCCTGCACCTCTCCACGGCGTACTGGTGGATGTACGTTGGCTGACATGACATTGCACCAGGACAACGTACAATACGACCCTCAAGGCCATTGTGCCTTTGCCCGAGTCGTCCGAAACGCTGCCCACCAAAGACTACGTCGTGGGCCAAGACGTGTTGGCAGTCTATCCCGACACCTCCTGCTTCTACCGTGCGACCGTGCGCGGTGGGGGCCCGGACTGAAGGGAACTGAAAAGGTACGTTGGCCGGCCCCGCTGTGCTGCGCGCTTCCTCCGCTGCTTGGTTTTATGGGCTTGCTTCTCGCATTGCGGGCAAGAGAAAAAGGGGGGAAGCAAAGATCGCTATACAGAGAGAAAACTGACCCTCGCCTAACCCTCGGCATCGCAGCACCGCAAAGTGTCTCCCGATTTGCTCAACATCCCCTACCAACTCGCATTTGAGGACGACGACGACGATGTCAAGTCCGTCCCGGCCTACCTGGTGGTGGAGCGTCCCAGGGTGTAATGGGTAATGGGTAATGGGCAATGGCGCGCGCGTCTCCCCCGACTCTCCGATCCAGTTTGACGATTATCTTGCTCTTGGGTATGCTTCGCAACGGACTTGCTCAATCCACATGACTGCCTGGCGCACCCATAGCACACGGGAGGCACTTGTACAACTGTCGGTGGCCCGACTGGGGCGGCAGAGTCCCTGTATAGTTACGACACCCTACCTACTCCAGGGAGACAACGGAGAGTGTATTTGTTACGAGGGGTGGTCCAATGATTTGGGATTGTATCCGGACGTAAAGCCCTGCATGTCGCATAGACTCTCGCTCAAACACACGCCAGTCCCATATGATCCGTCAGTCGAGCGAGAGAGTCAGGGGGCAACTACTTCATCGACGGTGCTGCGGATATCCTCCGCGCCCGGCTAGGGCCACATGAGATCATCGGTACGATGCTTACTACCCTTTGCGTCCAGTCTCGACAGAACCCTTCACCTGGGCTTCGCCTTTCTCTCTCTGCAAAGTTCCCACGTCCTGTTCATACATGTCTTGTCAGGGTGATCCCCCAGTAATACTAGCAGCCCAGTCGGAGGCGTATCAGATGTGGTCGGCCTTATCGTCCATCTTGCTGCGTAGTACCAACTAGACCAACCCCTTCCCAACCCTGGCCAGCACTTTGGCTACCCTTGCACCTTCTCCGGGCAGTGGTTGCTCTTAGGCGAATGGTCGTTCCAATTCGATTGAAGGCTTGTAGTATAGCAATGCGTCCCATCTCGGGGCCAAGACAGGAGTGTGGTATTACAGCGCTGCGAAACCAGCGGTGGCGCCCTTCGGCCATTAACCAGTGCCTCTTCAGGAGGCAGCGCGAGATGCGACGGACGCAACCAATTTTCTTGGCTCGGGCTGGGGGCCTTGCGTGTGCGATGCTCTCGGAGGCTGCGTGCTGCGCACACGCCGTCTTCAAAGACTGAATCCCAGACGGGGCGCACTGAGGCCCGCTGACGTCAGCGCGTGGTGCGGTCTGTGCGGCCGGCCGATTGGGTCGCACACAAGCGCCGCCGCCCGCCGCCGCTCCCCCGCCAAGTGCGAGATCAGGGCCACAATGAGCGGCGAGCAGTGCCACGTCGCCCACGACTGGTTCGGCTCCTTCGTCGGCGTCTTCCTCCTCACCGGCCTCGCCGTCTCCTACCTCCCCAGCTCCTGCGCATCATCCTCCCGGAACTCCCTGGGCCTCTCCCCCTGGTTCCTGCTCCTCGGCACCACGTCCTCCGCCTCGGGCTTCTTCAACGTCCTCACCCTCCAGTGGGGTGTTGTGCGCTGCTGCCCCACCCTTGGCACTGGCCTCTGCCTCGAAGGCCTGCTCGGCGTCTTCCAGGTCGGCCTCCAGTGGCTGCTGCTGCTGAGCGTGTATGTGTGCCCTCCTTTGTTGTTGGTCTACGTATCTGTGCTGACACGCCCGCCCTGCAGCTTTGGCCTCTATCTCTACTATTACCCAGAGGAGGAGCGTTACGAGCACGCGGTGGCCTTGGACGAGGAGGACCAGGCATCCGGCGACGGCTCCGAAGACGAGTCCGAGGACAGTGGGGTCCAGTCGGCGGAGCAGACGCCCAGCCCGTCTACCATTGCCCGCTTCACCGATGCTGAGCTTCAGGCGGAAGAACGAGGTCAGCAGCAGCGCTTTCGCCCGTCTCGTGCCCAGTTTTTGGCCCATGTGGAAAGCTCCCAACGTGGTCGTGCCCCGCCAGGTCCGTCCCCGCTCGGACGCCCGCCGGCTACCCCGCCCGTACGGCAGGGAGCCGACGGCTCCCTTCAACCCATCGGCGCGTCCTCTGGTATCATCTCCCATTCGGCTTCGGCTTCGGCCTCGGCTTCGGCTTCGACTTCAGCTGTGGCGACCCCCCCATCCCAAGGTGCGGCGGTAAAGAAGGTGACGATTGCACCTCTGCCTCCGCGGGCGGGCGTTTCAAGCATGTTTGGGCTCTGGCGCCAGGAGATCCGGAGCAAGTGGCGGACCAAGACCCCCGAATGGGCCTTGGCCACCGCCTTGGCTTGGGTGGCGGCCATCCATTTCGTCTTTTGTTTCCTGGTGACCTCCATTCTTGTCTTGTCGCTGCCAGGGAGTGCGTTCCCTATCCCTGCCGACCCGTCGCTCCCTGCGCCTGTGCCGCCCGCCTTTGTGCCCAAGGGGATGAGTCCCAGCAAACTGCTGCATGGCTGGGCGACGTTCCTGGGAGTGAGTGGCACCCTGCTGGCCATGGCGCAGTACTTTCCGCAGCTACTCTACACCTTCTCCCATCGCATCGTCGGCTCTCTCTCGATCCCCCATGCTCATCCAGCCACACAGGCACGGCGGTATTTATCTACTCGCTCATGATCCGGCCGGGTGTGAACTGGACGAGCCTGCTGTCGTACTGCTGCACCGGTGTTCTGCAGGGCACCCTCCTCGTCCTCTGCATCTGCTTCAAGTTCCGCCAAGCCAGCCTCGGCATCGACGACTTTGGCCGCCCGCTCCTCCCGCCGGGGGGCGAGGAGGAGGAGGAGACACTGCCCTGTGTTGGCGGCGGCGCAGGGGCGGTCGGAGGAGCAAGTGCCGCCGGCGCCGGCGGAGGAGTAGGAGGAGCGCTGTGTGCTGGAGGGAGGGGGGCACGAAGCTCTGTCCCGAGGTGTAGCCGCCGTCGGCGCGGCGCGGAATAGAACCAGCAGCCCAGCCAATGGATCGCGCAGACAGGCTGTACATATGTATATCCCATCCCACAGTCGCAGCGCATAAATAATCTCGTCAGTCAGACCCGGTGGAGTCTGCCGTGGGCGCTCCTGCTGTGCCACCACCTCCACCACCACCTCACCTCCAGGGCCCGCCGAGCCAAGGCGCGTGCTGGTGCAGCCAACACCGACCATGGCCCCGGTGTCCGCGCTGCTGTACAGCCCACAGGCAACGCAGGCGGCGGCCTATGCGGCGGAGAATGCGCTGGTCCAGCGCGTGCTCCAGCTCCCGCCTCACACCTTTCGCGGTCGCAGCGGCGTGCCCTCCGTCCCCCCCTCCTGCCGATCGCCCAGCCGCCCCCGCCCTTGGACCACCGCGACGGCGCCGCGCCGCTGGACGAGGGCCTGATCGCACTCGACCACGAGCTGCAGACGCTCTTTGCCGTGCTTCTCCACCGCCTTGTCCTCCCCTGGCACCGCCCGCTCACCCCCGAACGTGGCCTGTGCCAGGAAGCCCACACCCTCGTCGCCCACCTCACAACCCGCATCTCTCCCGCTTCCCTCCTAACGGTGGCGGCAGTTGGCCCCAGCTCCACACGCTGCTCGCCTCCGAACTCCCCTCTCGTCCAGAGCCACTGGACTACCTATCGCGCCCTCCCTCCGCCGCGCGGGAGCGACTGGGGCAACTTGATCTTCTCACCCGTCCTCATCCCGGCGTCCGCCTGCCAGTGGATGCAGCCCACTCGCGCCTGTCTATGTGCGAGCCTTGGTGGAACAACTCCTCATTTCCACCCTAGAGCAGGAGGAGACACAGTCGCAAATTGTCTTGTTTCTCCTCAGGGACATCTTTACTTCGGCCCTCCTGATGGGACTCAATGGGGCCAGGCCCGCTTTCTGGGCAACGGCGCTGCACTCCATCTTGGATGCACTCCAGACGCTCTTGGGCAACATGATTCAAGCATACCGTCCTCCCCCGGCCAAGAAGCGGAAGGTGGCTGGCCTGGCTGTGACAGGAATCACTCTCCTCTCCTGGGTGGTGAGCTGGGTTGCTTTGGTCGGCCAACTTGTGCTGTGGCTCCTGTTTGTTCCTTTCTTCCTTCCTCTAACGTGCGAGACCTCTATCGCTGTGCCAGGATCGTTCCCTGAAGACACGTTGGGAGCCAGCACCGCTATCAACGCATCCTCTCCTCCTGTTTCTGCCCCTGCTTCGCCCCCTGTCATACCTGGAGCTGAAGGCGCTGCGCTGCGGGCGTATGTGACGGCGTTAGACGATGCGCTAGATTTGCGTCGCACTGTCCTCGGCTCTCTTCTCTCCCTCGTGCTCCGCGTTGTCATGGCCTTCTCCGCCGGCGCCTCGAGAGCTGGGTGACGTCCCACCTTGCGCGTGTGCTTACAATCCCACAACTCACCTACCTTCTCCGTTCCATTCGCACCGCCGCCCTGCCCTTGGACAAAGATGATCTGCCCCCCGGGTTTCCGGACCCGGTGCAACCGCCTGACTTTGTGCGTCAGGCCGCCGAACGACCAGTTGGTCCACCCTGCCCGACCATGTGGCAGATGCATTCTTCTCGTTTGTGCTGTACATTGTGGTGCTGGGTCAAGTCTCCTTGCCCTGTACCCACTCCCGCCCAGTGTGTGGGTCGCTGCCCAGTTCTACACCGCGGCGGGGGGAAAGCTGTACTCGTACCCTGTGCGCGACGTTACTGCCAACCCAGTCTACCTCCCGCCGCCCTCGGCAGGCGCCCACATGGACACCCCCTTACTGGCTTTCGCGCTTGCATCAAGCTGTTCGTACTGGAGCGCGCCACGCGCTTGCGCCCCTCTGTGCTCCCGATGCCAGCCCGCTCGATACCCGTCTGGCATGACCCTGACTGAGCGCGTGGCAGCGGTGCTGGAGCCTGGCCTGCTCGCCTCTTCGCTTCCTCATCACCTTTGACCCTTTCTGGCGCCCCTCTTCCCATCCAGGCCACCGTCGCCGACAGCGAAGGTCAAGACAATGGTGGGGACACGGGTGAGCGTCGGACGCCGCGCCACGTAGTGAGCAAGTCCAGTTCCAGCTCGCTCGTGTCGCTCTCCCGCGTCCAGCTGCAGGGAGGCAACCGACTGCACCGGCCGTTTCAGGTGTGGCAGTGAGTCGGTCCGATTCGGCAGGCCCGTCAGTGTCCTCCGTTGGACCAACTTTGGGGCTGGGAAGCACAACACCTGAGCCGGAGAAGACGATGGTGTTCCCAGAGGCTCCTGTTGCGTACCCCCCGCCCCACCTCCACTATCGCAAGCCCGAACGACCATCTTGTCCCCTCGTACGCATCTGCCTCCGTTGCGTTCCCCGTGCCCGTTACTATCGTACCGGAGCCCGAGGTGCGCGAGCGCGAGATCAAGCGCATCGAGCTGCCGGCTTCCGCGCCTCGCGCCCACCCGCATCGTGAATTTTCAGGCGGGACTGTCGGCCTAGAGGGCATCCCTGAGACCGCACCGCATTCTCCCGCGCACTCGGGCACGAGCAACGGAACGTTTGGCGAACGCGTCTTTCGCCCTGGCCACTTTTCTACCCGCTCTCTCACCGCGCTCGTTTCCCCGCCCGCCGTTGCCTCCACCGCCGCCACGGCCAACTTGACCCCCATCTTGGGCGGCGCACGGCGCGATCTGCAGCGCCACAATTCTAGCTCTGCTACTTCTTTGCCCACCCAGAGTACCCCGCCTCAGCGTTTGCTTTCGCTCGCTGAGCCCGGCTCTGACCCCCCCCCAGGTGCTGGCCAGCGACAAAATGCGCAAGTCTACTTCTTCTTTCTCGTTGGGATTTTTGTAACTGGTACCCGTGGCCTTGCGCCGCCAAGGGTGGCACCGGGTGGCACCGGGTGCCGAGACATTGAAAATCTATACCATCATGTTCTCCTGCTTGGCCCTGCGTAGTGCCCCTGGGCAGGCGGTATGGGCGACAAGGACCTCGTAAGCTGAGGAACGAGGTCGTTGGCCGCCTCCGCCTGAAAGGACCCGGGAGAGGAGGTGGTGATATGGGCACGAGGATGCTGCGAGTCAGTGGTCTGGTACGGGCATGTCCGCCTCGGCGTCGTTGTCCTTGTATTTGCCCTTTTCCTTGTCCTTGTCCTTGTCCTTGTCCTTGTCCGTCTCCTGCTCCTGCTCCTTCTCCCACGTATAGTCGCGCTCGACACGGCAGATGCGAGTGGTGTAGGTTTGGTACCAGGCGTCGCGTCCGCGCTGCTGGGCAATGGTGTGGGTGGCATGTTGGCGCCACTGCGCGATGGCGTCAAGAGACGACCAGTAGGAAACCGTGATCCCGAACGCCTCTCCCGCGCCGATTCGACACCAAGAAAGCCTGGCTGGCGCTGTGCCAGCCTGATCATGGCCTGCGCCATCGTCTCGTATCCCACCTCGACGTCCGTCCGCACCGAGCTGAACATCACGGCGTAGTATGGCGCGGAGGCGTGGAGGCAATGGCCATGCTTGCGTGTGGAGGATGGGCTGGGGGGGGGGGGGGTGTTGGATGGGTTGCTGGGCGGGGTTCGGGTTATATTTGGCAGCTGAATGTGGGGCTGTCGAGTCATGAGTTACTAGTTACAAACCATGGAGCAACCACAACCTATCAATTAGGAACTGGCGGCTGGCAGATCTGAAATTGCGGTTGGTGCGCACCACCCTCCACACCCGGCAGTGTCTTCGATGCGCGCGGGCCAGCGGGAGGTGCTGGAGGGGCGTCCAACGGCGGCCAGAAGAGGCGGAAGGTGGCCAGCAGACCAGCGAGCGTGGCGGCGGCGCAGAGCCACGCAGCACACCCACCCACACCCAGATGGACCGGGGAAACAAACAAGTTAACGTTAAGTGCGCACCGCACGGCCACCGCGCCAGATAGGCAAGCTCTCATCACCTCCACGTCACATCCTCCTTCCTGTCCCACCTCCAGCCACCTCCACCTCCATCACCACCACCACCCTCCTCCACCGACTCCCATCTCGTTGACGCGAGCCGATGAGCGCGCAAGCCTGGTCGCTGGACAAGTGGACTGCCCAGCATGCCCCTCTGGACGACGCTCAGCGCGCGTCGGCCGCTCGATTAGCCACATGGCAGAGCAAGCGCCCCAGCGTGTGGCATCAGCTCCCGTCGCCTCCTCTGTCTCCCGCCCCGTGGCCAAACTGCAGCCGGGGGTAGAGGTCGAGGCTGAGGCTGGGGCTGAGGCAGGCGCTAAGCGTGCTGCCGATGCCATCCCCCAGATTCCATCCGACGTCGAACCAGACCCGACTAATGTCCACTCGTCCGCCCTGTCCCTGCCCGCCCAGGCAACTCACCCGCCGCGCTGTCCCACTGGCTTGACGCGCTCCGGTCCCATGAGCGGGCTGCGCGCGAGGCGCAACTATCGGCGTCGCTCCAGAAGGTCGCCGACACTCTCCAGTGGGCTGAGAGTGTGCTGAGCACGGCCACCTCTGCTGACACGGCGGTGCAGACGCTGGCCACGCTCAGCACCAATGTGCGCGCCAGCACAACCCCCATCCGCGCCTCTTCCTCCGCTGCAGTCGATGCATTGGACCGCCTCGCCGCCCTTACCCAGGGGATCGAGGAACGCAAAACCTACTTTGACATGCTTACTCCCGTTACCCGGCTCCTCTCGGCCCCGTCTCCCGACTTGGCCCTCGTTGCCTCCCCCGAGTTCCTCCAGGCCTGGGACAAGATCGATTCAGGGCTACGGTTCATGATGGACCATCCCCCTACTCGGAAGGTGCGCGTTATCACGCTCTTTTCCAGCACTCGGCTGTCCGTGCCGCGGTCTGACCAGGATGTGGCTGGCGCGTTACGTGGCCCACTGGGCCGAAAATGGTGCCCGCGCCCTGTCGCAGGGCGGCACTGAGAAAAAGGAGATGCTCGAGTCCCCTCTGGTTGTAGAAGCGCTCTTTGGGCCCGAGGGACCAAGGCGCCGTTGGTACGAACGCTGTTTGAGCAACTCGAAGTGCGGGCCAAGGCTCCATCTGACCCATCCTCAGCCCAAGGGTACAAAATTGGCGTACCGGGGATCCGAGAAGTACTGATGGAGTGTCGTGCAGCGCTCTACTCTGCCCGCGAGGGCCTGCTCGCGCCTGTGCTTGCCACCCTCTTGAGCGATGTGGTAGCCTCTTCCTTGGCCTCTTCCACCCAACGCAGGGGAAGCGAACAACGCCTGGCGCCCCTCTGGGCCATCCTCCATTCTGCTTCCAGTGTGTTGGACAAGGAGACGGCGGCTGTTTCTGCCCTATTGGACACTACGTCCATCTCGTTTGGCAGAGAAAGTGCGAAAAGCGCGTGGACACGCATCTCGACCGCATCTTTACAGTTGCTGTGCAGCGGGCTGCCAAACAGGCTCTTCATACCATTGCCCCACCCGGACAGACCAGTGCGGAGGACGTGCTTCGGACACTGACTCCACTCTTGCGCGAGCTCCTGCAACAGGCCAAGACACTCGCACCCACCAATCCGGGGCGTATTCTGCCGTCTATCGCCCCGCCCTTGGGGAGGTGCGCGGCGTGCTGCTTCGTGCGTTGGAGGGCAAAGTACGAGGGATGAGTGGCTACGTACCCAAAGCTGGCGATCTGGACTACCCTCAACGAATTGCCCGCACGCGTGCCGCGACCACTCACACTCCCTCGCTCGTGTCGAAGGTGCAAGCGCTTGCCCGCCCAGCCACAAGCGGGGGGTGAGCATCGGGGGTGCGGGGGGGTGCTCGACGCGGCTAATCTGTCGCAGCGTCCTTCGCAGGAGGAAGGCCTGTTCCTCTTGCCCCCCGGCGAGGAGGGGGAGACGTTGGCGGGTCAAACCAAGGGCACCTGGTACCCACCTTTCAAAACAGGCTTTCTGTTGCTGGCACGGACCTGGGACGTGTTGGACGAGGCGTCGCTGCTCCGTGTGGGGGACCAAGTCTCGATGGGGGTGCTTCAAGCTCTCAAAGCGGGTGCGGCCAGCATGGCATCGGCCAAGGGCCCGACTGAAGCCAAGGACGACCAGCAGGTGGTCTTGGGCGACGCCACCCTCTTTTGCTGCGTCATGTCTTGCTCCTCCGGGAGACGGTGGCCAGTGTACACGTGGCAGCGGACCGTGTGAAGGCGGATCCGCTACGGCGCCTGCTCTACGCCGCTCCCACCCACGAGGAAGAGGCCGCAGCGGCCACTGCTTCGACTGCGGCGGCGGCCACGGCGACGCCAACTCTGGATCTGGCCTCGGTTGTGGGCACGCTCAATTCCCTCTGGAGCGGCCGCTTCTGGAGCACTCCAGCCAAGGGCAAGCAGAAGGAGGCTGAGCCGGCGCAGGCCTCGACCTGGCGCATGGCCCGCTCGAGACAGAGTTGCATCGATCTCAGCGCGCTTGGTCCAGCGCACATGCGCCCCCTTTGCGTCCCACCTCGAGGCCGGGCCCGTGCTGGCCCAGCACAGCCTGGACCAGGCGGCAAGCCAGCTGGGCCAGTACCTCGACGACGGCCTCGCTCGCCGCACCCTCCTTGTCGCGGCGGCAGAGGAGATGCAGCGGCTGTGGCAGACGCAGGCCTCCCCGCCCGCCGGCCCGCTCTCGCTGCGGGTGGACTATGACGACAACTAAGCGCACACGCGCTCTCCCCATTCGCGTGGCCGTAGATGTAGGTTCGCGTTCTTCCATAGAGCTTGTGTGTTGCGCGAGAAGACACCGCTACGACAAAGCCCTCCTCCACGCAGATCGGCGCCCAACGCATCCGCCCGCAGCCTGCCCCAAGCGGCGGGGGCAGGCGGGGGCAGAACGTTTGGGGCGCAGGAGGAGAGGACCATGTCCAATCTCCTCTTGCAGTTATAAGCGAGCTGTCGACATCGCTTTCCCTTTGTTGCTTGGTGGAGTGTTTGGTCTGGCGACTGGCTGGACTTCATGCTTCCTCAATTCGCCACCACCACACATGGACGCTATTATGAGCCCCTCCCCCCTCCCCCCAGACGACTCGAGATGCGCAACGACGTTCATCACCAGAAGGACCTATTGGAACTCGAGGCCGAGTCACTGCGCCGCACCGAACATGCTCTCCAGCAACGCGAGGGAGAGCTCGCTCACCGCGAAGCGGTGCTGGATCGGCGCAAACAGGCATTTAATGTAGCCATCCAAGTCTTCCAAACCGAATACCAACATTTCTGCATCCTACGAGCGAATGCAGCAGGCTCACAGCCTCTGGTTGCATACCTCCGCAAGCATTCTCCTTGACTCTTCCCGTGTCTACACTCGCAACCAAACCTTCACCAAGGGGCAGGAAGGCACAATGGCAATCCTACTCAAGACCTTTCTTCAGCATCTCCTCTTCCAAGCCCGACTTCTGGCCAAGAACTGGAGAATGGTCGTCAGTGGAGAAAGACACCAAGACCACGAACAGTGCTTCTCGGGCAGAGGATTATGTGTGGATCCACCAGTTTTATAAGCAAGGTGCAAAACCATTCCAACAGACTTCTTTCAGAGCTGCAACAATCCATGCGCACCGTACAACAGATCAGATCGATGAGACTCCCCTTCAAGACACGACGGACATCATCCCTGCCTTACGCAACCTGGCCATGGATTCGGGACCCGCAACAGAGTGGATTGGTTCGACATGATTCCCAGTGCTTTCAAGCCTGCTCCCTTGGCCCATCAGGTGGACAAACTCCTGGTCTCAGAAAGCAAAACACAAATGACAGTCTCAGGTGTCGAGAAGGCCGCCGAGGAACCAGCAGCGGCTGATGCCTCCATCCTTTGGGCACTTCCGAACTACAGTTGAATGCCTCTTTACTTCCCTCTCGTTCCAAGTGCGAAACCACGGAGGGGGCACCACCTAATGCAGTCTCTGCGGTTAATACTCGTGATGGGGTCGGAACTAGCCCAGCCATGCCTGAGTCCTCTAGTACAGACTCTGTCACGCCATTGCCGCTCGAGAAGAATACCGCCCCTTCCATGTTATCGCCTGAGAGTAGCAACAAGATTTTGCATTTTCCACAAGACTCGGACCCAGATTCGACCATCACTTCCGTTAAACAGACGCTTTGTCCTTCCCAAAACCTTTAGTGAATGGGGTGATGGACTCTGCATTGCATTCGCTAGAACAGGGCGATTCCCATTCCATCTTGGGTGGGCGCTATACATGTGGCTTCCCCCGCTCGGGCCCAGCCGCCCAATCGACATGTGCTCCCCTCAACCCGGAAGCATAAAGTTCTCACGTGCTCCAACCCAAAGACGTGAACGCCCCCCACTCAGAACATCAAGCAGCGCTCCCGTCTGTCGTTTCCTTGCACCCCCCACCCTGCTAGGTCCAGAGTTCGGAGGGAGCTCCCACTGATTTCAGAAGAACCGGAGCGAAGGTCGGCTCAACGGTACGAGTTCATCAATAAGGAGGCTGGCAACCGTGTCAAGCCTGGGGTACACGCCTTTCCCCACCCCCAAACTTTCAGGCTCAACGTACACGACCAGTACACAAATCCCGAGGTTCTTCGGCCTCAGCCTCACGTCTGAAAGGTCAATGCTAAACCCGTACCCTTTGTCGCAACCACTGCTTCTCCTCAGGGAAGGAATCAAACCAAGGCGACGACGAACACAGTGACTGCATTTTTGTTGCCTAAAGTCCACAATCTCCCGCTTGGCTCTGGCCAACATCCTGACACCCCCACCCCCACCCCCGACCCCGACAAGAATCGCACCCTCATTCATCTTGCGCGAACACCAGTCCCAGCCCATTGGGGCTCCCGCAGATGAACTTAAAATTGAACTCGGTGCCAGAAGTACGGCCGGAAAAACAGACGCGCAGACTGAGCTTTGCGATGCTCTTTCCTCTTCAGCAGAGCCCTTGGTCCGACAGGGTGACCATAAGCCTTCAACTGAGCTCAAGTGAGGGCGGTAGGGATAGCAATAGACGGCGCGATGCCTGTATCGTGCAACCGTTTAACATTCTCTTCTTCTGCTTTGGATCGTAAACTCCCTTCTTGGTCCAGCAACTGTTCCTTTTTGTCCCATCCCGTACAAACGTTTTGTTCTTACCATGCGTGTTAGGTTGCCAATAATAGGGCGAGGAGATACAATCGGGGCATTTAGGTTACATTTCGACCCCCAAATCATCCAGCGGGGGAATGGGAATATCATCACTAAGTGGCTCGGGATCTGGACCTCGTCGGCCAGGGAGGCGAGCTGGACGATGGGTTGGAAACGGTTGTCCGACCCTTAGTACGGAACCCGAGATATGCAATCATGTGGTCTCGTCCACCCAGCCCACATCTGCAACCGTTGTCTTGTCGTCCTTTTGCCCTTGTCGGCACGAAGAAGACGAGCTCCGCCTCATCTGCGCCTGTGGGGTTGGGTGCGCCGTGTATACGCCCACGTCGGCCACCGGGTCCAGCTCGTCAAACGAACTGGCACCTGTCTCGGTGGGAGGGACCTCTGCGACAGCGGCCAGTGCCTCGAGCGCCTCCCGCTTCAGCTCCTCGACCCTCGTCGCGGGGCCGACGGGAAGGACGAGGGTGAGCTTGGCGTACTTGATCCGCAGGGGGAAGACAGACGGCGCGGCGCCCAGGGTTTCGGGCTGGGGTGGAGGGGATGGGGAAGGGGCGTCAGAAGAGGCTGTGCGTGCATGCGGGGCGGAGGGGGGGGCACTCACCATCGGGGCAGGCTTGGACGCGGTCGGTTGGGGCCGGCAGGAGTGGCGGCGCTGCCCTGGATCATTAAACGACGCCAGTGCGCCCGGTCGATATCAATGCGCATCTAACCCTACTGCCTCCCGATGGGATCTGCCCGGGGGGACATCGGGGCGTCGTCAACGCAGTTCCGCGCCCGGTTGCACCGACTTTTTTTTGGCGGCGAGCTTCGGCCACAACCACGCTCGGAGAGCAACCAACCACAGCAGCAGAAGCCGCCGGACATAAGCGCCCGCTACACACCCGCTCGCCTCCACCACGTGCTGCTCGCTGCCGCTGGGCTGGGCTGGGAATGACGACGCTCGACACGCTGTGGCGCTCCGCCGCCGCGCTGCCTGCTGCGCCCACACCGCCGCCATCCTCGGCGGACGAAAAAAGGTGGAGGCGCAGCCTGCGCTCCCGACCGCCGCCGCCCCTGCGCCCCTTTGCGCTCGCCCCCCCGACGCCCAGCACTCGACGCGCTCCAGCTCCCCCTTCCCTCGGACCCCGTCGAGACGCTCCAAGTCGCCTGTGCCAGCCTTCTTTCCTTTGTGCAGGCCAACTGGACCGGCCCCGAGCTCTCCTTTCGCGCCGCGGACCTCTTGGCCGCCTCAGCCGAGCCCGCCGTTGATGCCACCGCCCTCCAAAACGGCGTCACGGACGCCCTCTCCGCGGAGGCGAGCCTGCGTACCATCTTGCCACCGACTCCTTCTTCCTCTACTTCTCCCCGTGTCTTGGACCAACTCGCCCCGACCGTCACTGGCGAATTGGCGCACCTGGTTACCTGGTGGCGCTTGCGTGCTGCCAATGTCCTCAATCGTGTCTTGGACAGCGCAGTGTCTCTTCCGGACGATCTGCAACGCGCGGTGATTGTCACTGCCACTTGGCTTCATGAGGCGGCGCAGGGCCCCAACCAGCGTTCTGGAAGGATGTTGCAGCCCGTTTCAGCCTCGAGCAAGGGTTGCTGCTCCAGCAGTTGGGTCTGACCCTGGATGCGGAGAGTAAATTCACTTCTCGGCTCAACTGGACGGGCTGGTGTACCAGCTGACTGGTGCGCTGGGAAAGCGGACAAAGTGGCAAGAAAGAGGCCAAGACGCAGCTCCTTCTCTTGGCTCGGTCCCGGGACGAGGCGGTGGAGGAAGAACAGGCTTGCCGCCCGGAACAGACGGCTGTTTCCTCCACCCCCAAAGCTCAGCGGGACGAGGTTACTTCCGGATTCAAGGCGGCGCCGAGTGAGAGCCAGGACCCAAGCATGCCTTCCAACTACCACTTGAACGATGACACATTGCTGGAACAGACCCAGTTTACTTCGGTGCAGGACAGCTCGAACGAGCTCCCTGCGGCGTTGCGTGGGGTAGATCCCAATGCCCAGCCTCCACTCACACCCTTTGACCAGGCTATTCTGCTCGCCTCGCGCTCAACTTACAGGGTTCCTCAGCGGACGCCATGCTAACGGCCGAGCAGATGGGAGCGTATGTTGACCGCGTCCTGCTCCACCCGATGAACTGGTCGGTATACACCATGGGCCTCCTCCTTCGCTCCCGCCTCGAGGCCAACCGTACACGTACTATCGAACGTAGCGTGCTCCAGCTTCAAGCGCTTCTGGACCAAATGGACACTGCCGACTCGACCGCTGCGGAGCGGCTGCGGCTCTTTTTCATGCTTGATCTCCGCCACGCTGGGGACTGCAAGCCGAGCTGGCTCAACGCTACCTTTCCATTGGCTCCATCCGCTCCGCGCTCGAAATCTTCTCGACGCTCGAGATGTGGGAAGAGGTGGTACGATGTCTCCAGCTGCTTTCGGCAACAGGAGGCCACCGAGTTGGTCCACGATCTGCTAGCGGGCAAGAAGGTGGAAGCAGAAGAGGTTTTAGGCCGCCGCCGGGTCGAGGCCCAAGCTCATCCAGCCACCCAGCTGGGTGCTGCACGCCTTGCCAAACTCTGGTGCTTGCTGGGCGACTTGGAGCCTGAACAGGCCGAGCAACATTACACCCAGGCCTGGTCCCTTTCCCACCACCGCTCTGCCCGCGCCGCCCGGTCCCTTGCGGGCGCAGCGTTCCAGCGCCACGATTTCCCCAGTGCCATCACCTGGTTCACCCGCGCCCTCGCTCTCAACCCGCTTTACGCCAAGGCTTGGTTCGTCCTTGGGTGCGCGTACATGCGCCAAGAACAGTTTGGGGATGCGGTGGCCTCCTTCCGTCGCTCCACTGCCTTGGACGAAGAAGATGCGAGGCTTGGAACAATCTTGCGTCTTGTTACCTTCAGCTCGATGGTACTGCTGCAACCGCGTTGCTCGAGGGCAAGACTCAGGTCGATGCCCTCCCTGGCCGGCGGGAGGCACATGCCACCGAGGCGGAAGAGAGCGACGAGGAGGAACCCAGTACGCCTCTGCCCCCAGCAGGTAAGATGAAGAAGTTGGCCCACAAGGCCCTGTCGCACGCTCTCACCCACAAGCGCGACTCGTGGCGCGTCTGGACCAATTACTTGATTGTCAGCATTGACGTTGGCGATTTCCTCGAGGCTGCCCATGCGCTGGGACGGGTGGTTGAGATCCGTGCTGCTGGCGGCGGTGCCGATGGGCCCGGACCCAACGATGACACGGCACGTGGAGCGGACGAACGGGCAGCAAGGGCGATTGACTTTAGTTCGCTGCAACGTCTTGTTGGCGCTGCTGTGCGGGCCGGGCAGACAGCTACCAACGAAGCCAGTGAGGCTCAGCAGGCCGGTCCAGGTAGCCAGGCCGCCGCGACGGCCGCGGCCAGTGCGGCGCATGCGCGTACTTTGCTCCGCTCGGTGTTACCCTGTTTGACACGGTCCTGCTCCCGCGCGTGAGCGACAGCTGTCCCCTATGGCAACTCTATGCGCGTCTGCTGCTGTTCCAAGGCGCGCACCGGCGGTGCATTGAGGCCCATATGCGTGCCTGGCGCGCGTCCGCACCCGCCGCCGCCGCCGACGACAATGCGCTCACCCTCCCGCTTCTCGAAACGGGTCGGGAACTGTTGACGGAAACAACGGAGGTGATGGAGAACTTGGCCCTTCGTCCGGCCTTGGCCGCACCTACCATTGCGCTCGATAGCCCCGACTTGCCCTCCTCCGACCGAGCCCCGCTCGACCCGGCACCAGCGATGAAGGACTGGAAGTTCAAGGCTCGCTCGCTCGTGCGCACCTTTGTTGCTCACGCGCGCGACTATGAGGGCACGGCCGAGTGGGACGCCTTGGTTTCCCTCCGCGACTCGCTCAAGTAGAACCACAAGCAGTGCATGGGCTATTGTGGCGTGGCGTTGCCACATATGGGATACGGTTCGACCCGTGGAAGGGCAGGAGGAGGATACAGAGTTGGCTGGCTGGACACAGGAACAGGAACAGGAACAGGAGAGGAAGGTAAGCTACATGTCATTAGCAGCAAGGGGCTGGACGAGGTGAACGGAGGCGATCCGAGGCACTCATCCCAGTCAAGTTAGGACCAATGACAGACACGATATGACGCGATGACGACACAGCTGATGGCCTACACCGGGGGGAGACAAGGCGGCGTTAAACAGAGTACAAGGATGACAAGAGGTACAGAAAACGGGAGGGAAAGGGGTTAGGAGGAACAGGAGAGGCAGGAGGGCAGGAAGGGCAGAGGAGCTGCCCACCCGTTGGCCTCCAACTGGGGCAGAGTGTGTACGTCCAGCGTCGCACTGTGCCCACTGCCTGGCTAAGAGCGTCATTGGGCGTAAGACTTTACACATTACATGCTTTACGCCCGGTCCCCCGGCCCATCCTCCACGCTGGGCAGCAACGAGGATCTGCTCAAAAAAACCCAGTGGGCGTCCGCCCGATCCACGCTGCGCCGCCGCGCTGGCAGCTGGTTCCGTCCGCGCCTGGGACATTTCCGACAGGCCCAAACAGCCGCCGCCGCCCCGCCCACGCGCTGTCCCCATTCTCGTTCGCAGCTGGAGGCGGGGCACGGGCAGCCTCCATGAGCATCCGCGCTGCGTCGGCGGTGGAGCGGGAGCGCTGGTGCGTCTGATCCCCGCCGCGGCTAGAGGAGCTGCCGAGGCGGAGGAAGGAGCAGGGGCAGCCAAGGCGCTGGGCACGGGCTTTCTTCGTTTCCGCTCGGCCACGGGTAGTATCCGAGGACCCTGGAGCACGCGGACGAGGCGTAGGTTTGGTCGTCTTGGGTGACGAGTGCGCTTCTTCCTCCTCCTCCTCCTCCTTCCTCCTCTTCCTCGCCGCCGGACCTAGACGAGCCTTCCTCGTCGTCCCCATGGTCGGGCGGGAGGGCAGCGTCGGGCGGCAAGCCCATTTGTCGCAAGCTTTCGCTGTGCATCTGGACGTGGCGGTTGAGCGTGGTGCGACGTGTGAACTTTTTCTTACATCCAGGGAATGCACAGCAGTGCGGCCGCTTGCCCGAGTGGGTGCGTCGATGGCGCGCAAGCGAGGACGAGTCGCCAAAACTTTTCCCACACCCAGGTACCAAGCACTTGTGCGGCCGCTCGCCCGTGTGGACACGCTTGTGCACCGTCAATGCCGAGCGCTGGATAAACGCCTTGTGGCACCCAGCATAGTCACACACAAATGGCCGCTCGTTCGAGTGGATGCGGAGGTGCCGCGCCAGGTCCGAACGGCGCGAAAACTGTTTCTGGCACTCGGGGCACATATGAACCCGGTCCTGACTCGGTTTCGCACCGGGCCCCATCGCCCGCTCGTGCGAACGGACGGCGTCGTCCCGCCCAGGACTCGAGTGCGAGCCGAGATGCGTAGGCGATCCCTTGCCGAGCCATGCGAGTTTTGCGCCGGTGAGGTTGCCGCGGGCTCGACCGTGACACAGGCGGGAGCGGCATGCACCGTTGGGTGTTCCAACAGCTCTTTGCGCAGGCCAAAAGATTGCGCACAGGAGGTGCAGGGAAACACCTTGCCCCCCTTGCCCCGCGCCTGCTGGGCTCCGCCTCCTGACCAGGATTGCTGCCTGGCGTGGAGGATGCGGCAGAAGGCCGCTCATCTACCGAGTTGGACCGTGGCCGCTTGCGTGAGGTAGAGCTGCCATGTCGTACCCCGGTCGCCTGCCCCGGCCCCGCCCCATCGTACATCCCTGGCGCGGGGAACCCATACCCATACTCGGGCATGTTGGGCGGCCCGTACATCGGCGGCCGCTGTTCGGATGGGCCCCAGGCGGCCGACGACGAGCCAGACGCGTCGGCAGATGGACCTGGCGGGAGCGAGGGACCATATACTGGCCCGCCTGCACTGTCCCACCCCAGCGACGAGAGATTGGTCGGCGGCCGGCGGGTTTTTGCATTGGCGGATAAAACGGATAGGAGGGCAAGAAGGGGATCCCAGTCGGTGGAAACGGGACCGGGGGTGGCCCCGCATTGTTCGTCGATCCTGGCGACTGAGCACTGGTGTGGGCCGAGACGCCAGACACTGGCGCCGGGACTGAGACTGCGGGCAGGGCTGCGCCCGGGAGCGGGAAGAGACAGAGAGGGCCCAAGCTGCGGATCGAGGTCAGGAAGGGAGGGCTCGGTGCTGGGCGCCGCATCTCGGCGGGGCTGGTGGAGCGCAACACAAGCGGCGGGTGGATAGCAGGCCAGGTGGGTGGGTCTCCGCCCAGGCGGTAGGACTGGGCGGGGGGAGATGGAGGGGATGGAGTCCATCGAGCTGTTGGGCAGTTCCGCTTCTTCCCGCGTCAGCGGCAGCGAAGGACCATAGAACATGGGTGGCATCCCGAGAGGGCCTAGCGGCACGTTCGGCCCAGTTGGCAGCGACCGGTCCCCGCCTCTTGCGCTTTTTGCTGCTGCGCTCGTTGCTCGGCACTGGCGGCCATGAGCATGGATATCGCATCACTCGCATTCACCGAGGAGCGGTAGCGGTGATGCTTGCCTGCTTTGCTGCTCGGCGTGTCGTTCGGCGCTTCGCTCGGCGCGGGCATCGGGGTGGCTTCGGCGGGACTGAGAGGTGGGAACGATCGGTCGCCCGCTTCCGACTTGAGCGTGGACAGTCCCACTCCTACTAGCCATTGGAACCTGGCGCATGGGAAGCAGAACCATGAACGTCGCCTCATCGTCGGCAGGGCGGGGAGTGGAGGGGAAGGAGCGGAAGACAGTAGCGGCAAAGTCATCCAGACGGGATGGCGAGTTGGGCACCTCGTCGCGGAAGAGGCCTTGGGAAAAACAGGAGATGGCTACCAGCAAAGGAAAGGGGAAGGGAGGTTAGTCGCAATGCACACAAGGGTGGAGCGGCGGCAAGAGTGGGCAGCGTGAAGTGAACGTACAGTCACCCCCTGGGTCCTCCGCGGGTCGCTCCCCATTGCGGTGGTCCGAGTCAGGGTCGGGATGGGGATCGAGATTGGGATCGGGCTCTGGGCCAGAGGGGCGATTGTCGTGGCCACGATCTGGCTCGGTCTCGGCCGCGTCGCCACTAGTGCTGCTCCCTGTCCCGCTGGGCGTGGCCCCGGCCGAGTCTGCATTGGTGGGGGGTTCGCGCGCCAGCGCACTGATCCTCCGCGGGGAAGGCGCGCCGCCGCCCAAGAGGGCACTGGCATAGAGAGAAGGGGCAGTGAGGCCCGCACCAGCAGGGTTGAAGGGACTGCGGCTGCGTGCGCGCGGAGAGAAGGTGGTGGGGGTGCGGCTGCCGGCGGCGGCGGGCTGCGGCTGCGGGGGTGGGTGGAGGAGGGCGAGGGCGCGGCGGCGCGGGCGGGGCTCAGGAGCGAGGCCGAGGGCAGCGGCGGCGCGAGGGAGGGGGAGGAGGCGGGCGAGGCACGCACGGAGCGGCGGCCCGAGGCAGGGCTCATCTGGTAGATGTGGGGGGGGACATGGCGCGCATGCTGGCGACGGTGGGGCTGCTGCGAGACGCACCGCCGCGGGCCGCCGCTGCTGCCGCGGGGGGGACGGTCGTCGGGGGGGTCGGCGTCGGGGCGGCGGCGGCGGCGGCGGCGGGGCGGGCGGGGGCGCAGACGAGGCGCGCGGGCGGGGGGCTGGGCTCCGCACGGGACATGGCCATGGCCGCGCGTGTGGAGGCGGCGGCAGAGACGCACACAACGCCGCCGACGGCCGCGAGCAGCGCGAGCAGCACCGCACCACGCCCGCGCCCGGCGCCTCCCCGCTCTGCTCGCCCTTCGCAAGAGGAGCAGCAGCGCGTGGCAGCAGCACGCGCTGACGTCACCCGCAGCAGCCCTGTCACATACATCACACACCCGTGCCTTCTTCGGCTCGCCCTAGTCACTTGGCTGTGGTCACTAGCAGCGCACTCGTGTCCGGCGTCCGGCCGTCGTCCGCGCCCCCACATCCCCCTCAACCACCCCCCGCCGCCCGCCACGCACATCCTGGCCGTCGCTTCTAGCGCAGGTTGTCCCCATGGACCGTCCTTCCGTCGACCAGCATGTTGTTTGCCCCCACCAGCAGTGGCGCCAGCACCGTCAGCGTCTCATGGAACCCCGTGCACGCCCGGCACGCATAGCCGCTGGGGTGTGTCTCCGTCCGTACCACCGTAGCCTTGGTCGTGTTGCTGAAAATCGGGAGCCAAATGTGCTCTACGTGCAGTCGCGCAACGGGGTGTACGTGCCACAACACTTGACTCTGACCAGTAGGGCTGGATGCATCGGGATATGTCAAGTCCAGCACAAACCTCTTGAGCAACAAGCCATCCGATCACAGTAAAACTTCCAAGCTAATGCCTCGTTGATGCTCCTTCGGCGGATGCACTGATGAGGCAACAGGACAAAGGGACGATCGGGAATGGTAGTGGGGTGGGGTGCTGGTGCGTAGCTTGCCACGTTATCCATCAGTGGTGATGTAAAAGCAGGCTGAGCCGTCTCGCGACCGAAACACAGGCGGTCGCCCTCAGCAATGAGGCGGCGGGTTTGCAGTTTTTGATGATGCCAAGAGCGAAATCCTGGAAGCCGGGGCTCCTAATAGGTTGTCAAAGGAGCGGATGGGCTGCAGGGATTCATCGAGGCATAGCCGTGTACCATCCTATCTGTGTCACCCCAGTCCCGCCCAGTCGCCCGTGTTCCGTATATAGGGGCCAAAAGAGTTGTGGCTGGAGCGAGGAGACAGGAAAGCAAAATTGTCGGGGTACAGACTCAAGCCATTGTCCGAGGTGATGGGAGGCTCGCGAAGGTCCGCATAAGTATGCAGCCAGCCGTGACCCAGACAACGCCGGCCACTTTCGGGCCGGCAGTGCAGAGGAAGAAGGGTAGGAAAAGGGAGGACGGGTGTGGTGCAGCACTCCGCACGACGGTCAGGCGAGGCAGGAAGTGTAGAATGCGTGCGATACGTCGAGCCGTGCGGGGACGACGTTTTGAGCACCACAGGCCCGATACTAGGAGGAGAAAGGTTGGTGTGCGCGAGACGGCAGCGCCATGGTGGCGGGGGGCGCGGTGCAAGGGCGGGAGGCGTCTCTGAGGGGGCGACGGGTTGGCGCAATCAGGCATGGGTGGGTAGTGATGAAAGATTGATGGATTGTCCTGTGGCTGTAACCGGGGCGGGTGCGACTGTGGCTGGTTGACTGGAAAGCTTGAACAAGCGTGCTGTGGCGCCGCGTGAGCACGGCGGTGAAGGAGGCGTGATGCCCCAGCTGGCGCAGCGCAGAAATATGCGCTAGGGCTGCAGGCAGCGACTGGTATCATGCATCAGTGGCTGCGACTGAGTGTACTCGGTCCACGCCGTTGTCGGTACCCCGACACGCGTTTTTGCCGCCGGGGAGATCTATACAGTCAGTTCTCTTTGGCCGTGTCTTGCCCCTGGCTCTGCCTCCTGGGGGGCCCGCCCCAACCTTACACTCCCCCTTGTGCGCAGGAGCCACTATGTCGCCACTGCACCCCGTCTTCGACCAAACTAACGAATGCAGAGAATGTATAAAGAGTCCTATTTCATATCCATGTCGCGGCCTTTCGGAGAAAGGAGAGAATGGGGGGGAAGGACGCTACGCCAGCAGGTGCTGCTGGCGCCAGAAAGTAACCCAGCGGTGCACATCGTGCGCATCCACACAGGATGTGTGCGCCAGGGTGGGACTGACGCCGAGGGTGCGCGTCGGGCTCAGGCACGGCAGACCCTCATCCACAATCTCCCTGCAGGAACGGCTGGAGACGCGTGGCTGCGTACCGCTCCCCGTCCTTCTCGGTCGCCAGCTGGGCCACTTGCTTGAGCCACGTATGCGGTTCCTCCAGGGGCATCTGCAGCTCCCCACTCAGCGCCCGCATCACCTCCTCCATCTCGGCCCGCTGCGCGTTGGTCAGGTGCATCACCCCGCCCGACTGCGCCAGCGTCGCGTCAATCACACGTCCCCACTGCACGGTCTGGAAAAGAGAAATGCATCACGGTCAGTCACCACTCCCAAATCGAGCCCGTAGAAATGCGCAACGTTACCCATCGGAAGCCATCCGCTTTGCCCTGGAGCAGCGGGAGCGCATGCAGCCGCTGGCTGGCCTGCGCCAAGGCCGGGAACCACTCCGAAGTATTCCAGGCTCCCAATCCGTCGTGCGTCGCGCCCGTCATCTGGCCAGCACGGAGGGTGGTGGTGCTCGCACCGGCTTCCACAGCCCGAGCAAGGATCATCTCGGCCACCGCTTTGGACCGTCCGTAGCCGCCCTGCGCAATGTGGAGCGGCAGTTGGGACTCGGGCACCTGCTTCAGCACCTCCGGCTCGGCCTCCAACACTCGCGCCACTGACGATAAAGGTGAGGTGGGCCCCACACTGCATCGCAAATGAGACCAGCGCATGAACCCCAGCAATCTGCGCCTCAAACGACTGAACCGGAATGACGAAGTCAGCTTCCAAGCCGCATGGACAATGTGCGTGGTGGTGGCCGCAATTTGAGCGAGCACAGCAGGAGGCACGCTGCTCGCCAGCGCCTCGGCACTGGCCCAGTCCGCCTCGACCAGGTGCAGGCGTGGGGAACGCACCAGGCCGGGGTCCAGCCCCTGGGCCCGGAAGGCGGAAGCCTGGCGGTCGCTCAGTTTCGACCCGGCCCGCGCACGGTTCAGTGCGTACACCCCAGCCACATCGTCCCGCGCAAGCAGTTGCGACACCAAGTGGCTGCCCATCGATCCCGTCGTCTGCAACCGAACGTCGTTGTTAGTTTGGGGCTACTACACATGGTAGAGAGAAGCAAGGGAAAAAAGGGGGGAAATGACGTACACCAGTAACGAGGAAAGTGTGTTTGGGACTGCGGCGCACAGGAGCCGGCCGGGGGAAGGCCGAATACTTTTCGATCAGCAGTTCCATGATGGTCACCGGGTCCGGCGCAGCAGCGGCTTTGCCCCCTCGCGCCGCCTGGCACATAGCCGAGGCGAGCGACGCGCCGGTCGGATGGTCGTACACCAACGTCGTCCGCAACGTCACCTTGGGTCCGACGGCGGCGGAAAGGTGCTGGTGCAGCTTGGTCGCGATGACGCTATCGGCACCGAGCGTCTGGAACAGGTCCTTGTCCGCCTCGGCTTTGGTAACAGCCTGCGGGAGGCAGTCGGAGAGCAGAGTGAGCACATACTCAAACGCGCTCTCCTCGGTCCACACTTGCGGTGGCGGCTGAGCGCCAGTAACCAGGTTGCTGGCTTGGTACGCCGCTGCAATGTCCTCCTTGTACTGGTCCAGCGTGGGCACCGTCCGCACCGATCCTTTGCCCGTGAGCAAAAATGGACGGTCGGGCGAAGCAAACAGCACCATCTCCCGGCTCAGAGAACCATGTGAAGGGTTTCCGCGTTGGCGATCTCAACCAGGGGCCATAGTGCGTCGCGGGCACGCGCCAGGGACTCGGCAGATCCGTCAGGCACCAGAGGCGAGTTGGCATGCAGCTCGATCAATACACCGGGGTGCGGCTTGGTGTGGCCAAACACGATGGCATGATGCACCTCAGGGCAAGGGAGGAGGGCAGTCAGGATCGGGGTCGGGTTGACCTTCTCGCCATTGCTCAGTACCACCTGATCGTCAATCCGGCCAAGGAGGAGGAAGTGCACTTTGCCGTCGGGACTCATGCGCTCCAACTTTTCCGTCGAGATCAGGTCGGGCCCAATCGCTGGAAGCGAGGGAGAGGTGATCTTGTACCGGTCCCCGGTCGAGTACGTCTTGCGGCCAGCGTGTTCACCATTGAAGAGCAAGGGCGAAAAGTAGGGCGTAGCGTACCACAGCATCTCCACCGCTCCATCCGCATCGTCGGGGATGGGTCGCACAAGGCATGCGCCAAGGACGTCTTGAGAGTCTCCTCGGCCAGCGAGGAAGGATGGGCAAGGGACGAGACGCACGAAACTTCCGTCGCGCCGAAAAAGGACTGGGGATAGATGCCCACTTCGGCCAGCTTGCGATGAGACTGGGGCGCGAGATGAGCACCACCGTACACGAGCATAGGGATGCGCCGGAGGGGCGTGTGGAGGCTTGGGTCGAGAAGTGCGTGCTCGTATACGACTGGGGCCGCGATACCCATCCGAGCGCGCGTGGCGGTCAACGCGTGTGTCCAAGACCGCTCGTCAACCGGGCGAGGGTGAGGCATCCATTGGTAAAACGCCAAAATCGCACCCGAGGACGGCGCCATGTGGGCAATCTGCTGTGCCATGGCATGGAAGGGGGAGGTTTCCCAAAAACATGACTTGCCCCCGGACACGCCGCCGGAAAAGAACTGCCAGTGTTGCAGCTGCCGTAAGGTGCGCTGGGTGTAAACTCGCATTCGGGGCCAGAGCCCCGTGGTGCCACTCGAGTGAAGAATGGCAGCGGGACGGTTGGGCTCGTAAGGGGCGGGCCAACGGATCGTGTCCAGCTCGGGCCCCGAGAGAAGAACGTCATGGGAAGGCCAAGGAATGATGGTCACGTCCCATCCACCGTCCCGTAGGAGCTTAACAGCCTCGTTCATACGCGCATCCAGATCGACCTTGCCCGGGGGCCGTGAGAATGAAGTGAGTATTGGACTCGCGGACCAAATGAGCTAGAGCGAGAGCCGAGTTGTTGGTGGCCAGGTGAAAGTCTACGAGACCAGCAAGTTCGGTGCCCAGGCGAGCAAAAGTCCAGCGCATCGGCATGGGCACAGAAGGCGACAACGGGAGGATCGGCATTGTCTTTTTAATGTTCTGACCACGGAGTGGGACTTGAGTGTGGGCACGGATGTACGCTGCGGCACGACGCAGGCAGGCCGCCCATTCTTGGTTGTTCAGGTCATAGTATCCTTTGTCCTGCTGACGACGGACAGCCGGCAGAGGGAGCAGCGCAAGCCAATCGTAGACATGGGCCGGCGCAAAGGGGGGCTCAAACGGCGGGATGACCGCGGTGGCGCCTGAGGGGAGCGCAGCGGCGGCGGCAGGTCATCCGCAGTCGCGGGGGGGATGGCAGCAAGATCAAGAGTGCTGTGGGGCATGGTGGAAATGTGGAGGAAGCGGTAGCGGAAGTGGATAGCAAGAGCTATAGTAGGGTGGGATGGGATAGGGAGGGGTGGGAGAGGGGAGGTGAGGGGAGGTGAGGGGAGGCAGGCCTGGATAAATGCGCGGCAATGGACCCGATGTAATATACCGTGCCGGACGATGGGGTCTTTGGGACGCTCCTCTGCCAATGCGTGGTAGGATCCATAGTACCATGGTACCCATAGCGTGTGGCTAGGATGACCGCCAACTCCTCTTCGTCCTTTGGTCAGGATGGGAGCATGGACAAGCGTCATCCATTCTGAATCACGCATCATGGTTTGACGCAAAGATTAATGACAGCGGGCATAGCGGTCTTAGATCTTAGATCTTAGATCTTAGCGAGGAGCTGTCGTTCCTATATTGATGCAGCGGCCACCACAAACCACACTGGACCTATGGACCGTGCCAGGCTCCGGGTTCGGAGGCCAGTGTACGCTCGTGGAAGGCCCCGGACGCACTGCCCGATGCACTGTCTGTCTATCGGACCACGGGTCACCAGCCACTAGCCACTGAAGGCCGCGATGGGTTACACCACGAAGGCCGATGGGCTCTGGACCACTGATGGCCAATAACAGCATCTGTGGAGGGGGTATAGCCTAAGCCAAACGACGGCCGCGATAGCCACCTCGATGCGATTTGACAATCGCAGCTTCAAATGGGATGGACGTGGGCGGAGGGCACCACGGAGGGGGACACCCACAGCGCATGATGCGGTGGTGCTGATGCATTTTGGTGGATGTCTTTGCACCTCAAGCTTAAAGCTTAAAGCTTAAGCTTGGGAAGATATAGCGTTAGGCCTGATGCACTGCATATGGTGATCCTGGCTGTCGGCTACACCGGCCTCGATCTTCTGGAAAACGGAAGAGCAAAGCGGCGCGGCGACAGGCCCCTGGCCTGTTGTGGGACAGCGGCAGCCACTTGATGTGCCTAATCATATTTTGGGGCTCCAGTGTGGCCGCTGTGGTTGCTGGATGAACTCGATGAACGTTGAGAATAACATGAAGCTTCAAGCGCCAATATCCATGTCAAAACGTTGAACGTTGCGCTGACGAGGCTTGTCTCTGCCCCTGTGGCGGTGGTGGTCGGGTGTGGGCTTCTGGTTTGGTCTGCTGTGGGCGGGCGTGGTGCGGGCGTGCGGCGGGCGGGCGGAGCGAGTGAGACGCAAGCGTTTGCTCGGTTACGCGGTTACGTGCCTGCTGGTGCCTGCTGGTGCCTGCTGGTGCCTGCGGTGTCCGCCGGTCCGCCGGTCACCGGTCATCGGTCACCTGTCACCGGTGATCTATGGGCAAGTCACATGTCACATGACACGGGTCCCTATAGGCGCAACAGGCTTGGAAGCAGCACATAGTCCCTCGCACCGCACGAGCAGCACCGTACGCCCCGGTGGAACATGAAGCAACCAGCCACTCTGCATTTACGCGACAATCGCAATCGCAAAGAAGCTACATCGTGTGGGTAGTCTGCTGAAGCTCCGAAGTATGCAACCTGATGTGTACTACACAACGCGTAACAGACGCCAAGTCGAGCTGTTGACATGAACTGTGACTAGTGACTGTCGCAGGTGCTCGAGCTCAGGAAAATAGGTAAACGTTAAATTTTAAACGACAATTGCCCAGGCTCGGAGTCCTCAGCCTCAGGGCCTCATCGATCATCGATCATCATTTATCTCCCGGCTCGGATCTCAGCGTCAGCGCTGCTCAGATCGGCGCCCTGAAGAGATCTCAGTCTGAGATCTCAGCCTCAGCCGCTGTGCGGCGCCATGCAGGGTTCCAGGGCTCGGTCCATACTTAGTCCGATCATCCATCAGTAACTCAGTACTCAGTCACTCAGTACTCAGACTGAGTACTGAGTTTCAGTACGAGTATATGGCACTGCCTTGACATGCAAGTCAATGCTTGCATGTGTAACTTGAAGCTTGAAGCCCTCCTTGCCACCACTTCCGGGTCGACACTCTGATCGAACAGTACTACTATACTACTGCAGTTCAACCTCAGTTGAACGTCGTTGAACGGAGGAGGCTTGAGGGTACTGAATCTCAGTACTGAGTCTCAGTACTGACCCCCCGATGCTCTGCCGCACTCTCGCTCACTCTCGCTCCATACCCTTGCATACCCCTTCTCACCGGTATAACCGGGAGAACCCGTAACGAGCATAATCGATGATCGCTAACCACCCTCAAACTCCGATGGAGAGATTACCCGTTGTAGTAACTGGTGGTGATTATGATTATCCACACAGATTATCGATCATCCACAGATTATCACTTGCCTCACCGTAACCCGGTCACCTCACACCTGTCAACATATGCTAACGTTGCCAGCGTTCAACGTTCAACGACGTTCAACTCCTGTGGATCCGTACTAATCTATGCTGTGTCCATCCGGGCCAACCTACTCCCACTCGTGGACTCCGTGCCGAGAATGGCCGCCGGTGATCGAATCAGACAAGTCGTCGCCTGAGATTTGAGATCGAGGGGATCGATGAGATAAGCGCGCCCTGAGCCCAGGCATTGAGCAAACGTTTGAAAAGCTCGTGTCGAAGCTTGAAGCTAGCTCTTGAAGCTTCAGATCTCAGAACTTCAGGCCGGGTTCAAGCTTCAAGCTTCAAGCTTCAAGCTTCAGGCCGGTTGATAGCTTGATTAACCTTATTAGTCACTTCCTTCTTCTCACACACAAAACATGCTCCCCGCACCCCCCCCCTTTCGAAAATATCGGGCTGAAGAGCTCAGCGCGTCGCATACTATACACGTAGTTTGTCCCTCCTCTGTCTTCTCATGATGCGTGATGCGTGATGCGTGATGCATGATGTTTGTATGTGCAGGATAAACATGATACGGAGAACATGCGATAGGTGACCGGCCGACGGCACATGTGTGCATCAAATCCACAACATATGGACATGATGCATGATTCTGCGGTATTCTGTTGTTAATGTGAAGGACTGTAGCAAAATGATTACGAGGTGCATACTTCTCTATAGCACTCAGTGAGTACTCAATATTCAGTACTCAGTGGCCTCAATAAGCTTCAAAAGCTTCAAGCTTTATGAAGCTGAAGACTGATTCTGGCAGTTTTTGCAATGAAGCTTAAATAGCCCGCTGCTTTCACTATTCAGCCTGAATACTCTGTTCTCAGATCTCACTAGAGGGTTGCTACAGGTTGCGACAATTATAATGAAGCACATCTTACAGATCTTACATCGGTGGGTCCTTCCGTCCCAGTTATGGGGATCGCGTCGCACCAGTATCTTGTTGCCACGGTGACCGATGACTGGCTTCACCCGTGCGTACCCGCGTAAGACAACGACTAGTAGCCTTCTCCTGTAGCCCTTGTCCTGCTTCCTACCACCAACGCCTCTCTCTCGCGCGCAATCGATCGCCTACGCTACTGTCCTAACCATTTCAACATCCATTGCGGTTCTATAGCCGCGGGTGTACCAGGAGTCGCTACAACCTCCATACGAAGCCTGAAAGCGACTGCACTCTTCTTTATATGCTCACACACGGGGAGTGATAATCTACCGCTCACTGGTCACGGATCACATCGATCACAGGCCTCGCTCCGGTCACACTGACCACATACATAGTAGTCCGTAGCGACAGTCTCACTTGTGTCTTCTTCCTCTATCGTCGAGATGATCTATACTCGAACATCGCTTCACTAGACTGGCCCTCTGTGAAGTGCCTGTGCTGTGCTCTATGCTCCTGTGTTCGCTTCTCTACTCTCCTGTCTTCTCTCTCCACGACCGATTCCGCTTTTTTCTACTCATCGATCATCTTCGATATACCCTTCGCCAATCACCTCCGTGCTAATGGCCCACCCCCTCGTCAGAGCTTATGCGCTTATGCATTATGGTCCGTCCCCTCTCGTCAGATCTCAGACGGGTGGTCATCTGATTGTTGCCAGTCGGGCACGGCCAAAAACGCATGCACGCCTATCACTCCTATCTGTAATAGGGTTAGGGTTAAACCCTACACTTTTTGGCTACTCTACGTTTCATACTCATGACGGTCAAAAGTTTTAGCCCCCTGCGGAGCTCTTCGGGTTGTGCTGCTGGGACAAGAAATGGCGGGTTTTGGCCGTTGTCTTACCCCTTGACCGGCCTGACATGTGATATCACACATCTCATGACCGCAAAACATTAGCTTTTGCCGTGTCCACACTTCTCTTTGAACATTTGGTTTCTACCTTTGTGCTCCTGTATGGTCCTTTACATCTATCGCTAGCGTGCGAACTGTGGGATCTTGAGACACTTGGGGATCCTACGGAGGGATCAGCTACAAAGCAGTTTTTTTCAGACGAATAAGCGTGAAGGCAATTAGTCGTGAGCTACAAGTCATCAAGCAACATATGAACACTCTGAAAAGGGAAGAAGACAAGAGATATAGAGATAAGGGAGATGGACCGAGCAGGGGATGAGCAGCCACTGCGAGCAGAATTCGTCCGCCCAAACCTAATCGACCCCTATCCAGTTGAGCTTGAGGGCCGTCCAGAGTTCAGATCTAAGATGAAACTGCCCTAGCACTGCCATTTCTTCACACATATATATGCTTCGCAATGTTAGACTTAACGTCGTTCTGGGGGGGTAGGCCCTGTAGGCCTGTTTGGGCACCATGACGTGATTCTCATCAGTTGGGGGATCCCGTGTCGGCACCTTCGATTGTGCTCCCTGATTACACAGGCATCCCGCTGGGACTGTGTGGATCTAACTTCATACTGCTTTTTGTTACACCATAGTAACCCTTTTGAAAATGGCACAATGCAATGTATATCGTTCTTCGCATTGACAGAGAGACGCGCACAGTAATGAATGAATATAGTTGTCATCCGAATCGCGCCCAAGACAGGGGGGGGCTCCTGTAACAGTCGGGGCTTGACGAGGGAGACCAACGGCCTGTCAGAGACGGGTGAAATGACAAGATCGTTGGTGAGAGGAAACAAGAGGCATCGGACAAGTTACAGAAGCAAAACGGAAAGGGAAGAGCGAGATACACGGGATGCAGAATTGGAAATTGGACAGAGCTTATAGCGCTTATATAGCCAATCGGCGACAGCTCCCCGCCGGCTCATCAAAATCATCAGGTATATCGCCTCTGCTGGCAGACCATTCAGTGGGCCTACGGCCCGACTTGGGTTTCCATCATTCCATCGTTCACCGTTCCATCGTCCCCCTTTCCACCGTCTTCCACCTCCGGTCTCTGAAAATTTTATGACGGACGAGAAATCCACAGCGCCTACAGTTCAAGCTGCTTAGCGTATATGCGAGAGAGCTATGGTTTACAATTGTATATAGTCAAACATCCCGTATATTCACCGTTCTTAGTACACACCGTTCTATATTAGTCTAAGTACCGCAGAAGCAGGGTTGGATTTGGGTCATCCACAGTGGATCCGGTGGACGGCATTATTGAAGGAGGGGAATGGAGGGTGGTTCTGAGGAGAGGTACAAGAGGCTATGAAAATGGTAGTGTCATAGTCGGAGCTAAGGCGAGGGAGACCAGAGTCGGCACTAGGTCAAGGGATGTAGCAATAGTAATCGTTCGTGGGGAAGAGAAGCAAGAGCAGAGGACATGGAGGGAAGTGGAAGAAACAGGGAAAGAGCGAGACGCTCGGGATGAAGAAATTGGAAATGGGCGCGAGATCAGCCCAACGAGATGACACAGAGAGTCCTGACTTGCTCGCGAGACTTCACGGCTGGTTTCCTATTAATGGGTTTGAGACGAACGAGCCCCCCACGTCGGATAAGCCAGTCAATCAAGCGAAACGCCCCCTTGTCCTATATTAGTCATAGATGCTCTGTAACTAGAAATGACTTTTTCGTCCCTTCGTAGGTGGTTCCAGCACGTGTAAGAGGAAAGTGTCGATCTGTAAGAAGATCGTCACAAAATAACCCCCTTCCGCCGGAAAGCTCACCTATGGTTTATTGGTTCCGCATTAATGAGTCGAAGAGACCAGTGGCGTGCAGAGAGAAAGCATCATTGTTGGCCCTAAGCGTAATACTCGTACGAGAAACAGATGAAGATTGTCACACGGCATACACCAATATGTATGGGCTCCACGCAAGCCACTGTCCTTTTTTTTCGCCATGCTTTATATATTGGCTTTTGTTCTGTTCTTGGGCTCTAACGTGCTCAACTATCAATCATCAATCTCTCGTGCCCCAAATATATCTTCGCTATTATCTTTTCACCGTTCTGAACATGATCATTCTATTACTCGCCACTTCACTCTTTTCTCTCTCCCTCATGTATCGTTTCGGACAGCCCTCTCTGTCGGTATTGCTCGTCCTCTGGTAAGTCCGAGAGAAAACCACCTCTGCTTCTCCCGTGAGTGTACAAGTGGGCCCGGATGCACTTTCTGCCACTCAAAATCCTACACGTTCTTTTTGCCGACCCACTACTACTGAAATCCGTTTCTTCTGTCTCACGGTTTGACACGTATCGCCATCCATTGGAACGGTCGGAGGTGACTTTTTCCTGCCTTGGTCGACTCTTCCCGCGATATGGCCATATTCGAAGGCAATCCACTCAATCTGTTATGTGTTGTGTTATTTTTATTCCTATATCGTTCCCCAAAATGTATATAGTAGAGAAGCAAGATGAGCGGTTCGGTTTAGACGTAGCGTTCCCGTCCCTGTCTTAAGCTCTGTCATCATATTCCGCACGGTAGAGAACGACAAAGAAACTCCGCTTCTACCGCTATAGATGCTACCATGGCAATCAAGACGCCATCTTAGGATCCTGTGACTTCTCCGCAATTTGCTGCTAACTTCGTTTACAGCATGCACATTACACAATTGTAGTGTATGGTGGGCATTAATAGGCATCTTCTGAAGGAAGTGTGGTGTGATTTGATGATTTCGCTTATCATGGAAACTCCCTGCGGGGGGACAGCGACTCGACTCGCTCTGGGTTGGATCCGGCTGGTGCGCCCCATTTGATCGTTCCCCTCCGTCCTTTTTCTCCCTCTTTTGCACTCACGGTCACATTGGCGTCAGTTGCGTACAGAAGCTCTCACTCTTTCCGTCCTTTTGCACAGTGCAAAATCATGTTAATCATCCGTACCTTGGAAAACCTCATTGAACGGACAAGCGCGTCCAGCGCTCTCATTTCCCATTCACGTAGCGACCGTCTGCGAATCGCCGTTGCTCATCGACTGCTCAATATAATGTCTTGCTCTATACTCCCCATTCTTTAGCTCATATGACGTGATATCATGATACCACTGGTGAGAAAGCCGAACATACGTGATGACATTGAATGGCTCGTTGTTAATACGTGCTGCTACGATTCTGTCTGTAGTAGTATATAACCCTCTTTTTGCATCATTGACGTGTGGGTGTATTGTGTACAAAAAAAGGCGTGACTACCCAGAGGATTGACGCGGGAACGGAGATAAGGAATGACTCCTATAATAGTGGCCTCCCCACAATGGACAGAGGTTGTATTGAGCGTTGAGTGCACGGGTGAATCATGTATTTTTGGCCACGCCTTCCATCAGTTCCTCTCCGCAGGCCTAGGAGTTCCGTTGTTTTCTCCCTCTGTTTATTTGTTCCGCATGTAGCTGAGCCCCTCTGGTGACTACTAGCTGCTTGAAGCTAATGTTCCTCAGTAGGCGTTGCTGGTTGGCTTAGATATCCCCAGCCCCCCACCACCAGTGGGATTGCATCACCCCCAAGGACCATCAGCACTCCAGGCCTCGTCGCAGGTTGTTTTGCTGCGGACGACGCGGCGACGAGGCGGACAAAAAGCGGCGACGATGCCGCCAGGCCCGAACAAATGAAAATGCCGCGGAGGGGATTGCGTGTGTTGCTAAGCTTTGCTACCTTCCAAAAAGAAGTCACTATGGTCACCGGCCAACCACCTGACTCGTAGTCACGATCGTGACTACGGCGATGCTAGTGATCTAGTGATCGACGGTGTTGTACTGAGTACTGAAGGAGGGTCCAAGAGGCGATCTCAGATCTCGGGCCGAGCAAGGCGGGCATCCTCGGCCGAAAAAGCTAAAGCCGCGGCCGAGAGGATTGTTGAGATGCTCGGGCGGCTCAGCGCTCAGGCGCTCAGGCGCGCAGGCTGTGTCGGTCTTCCGCCGTCTGGGGCCACCAACAGGGGCCACGGATGCCACACGTCGGCCGGGATCCCGGCAACCAGGCACGCATTTGAGACTGTGGCCTCTTCTGGCAATGGGGCATGTGTGTGTGATGTGACGTGTGACATGCTCGCAGGGGCTGAGCGCTCCAGAGCCTACCCCTGACACGTGACATGCTGGTGCTTAATGCTTGCCCAACATGCCAGCACCGTTAACGTTAAAACGTTAAACGTTAAAATTAAAACGCCACGAATGACATCACCCGTTTCCCCCCCCATCGTGCCTCAGCCACAGCAGTGCCACAGCAGCCACCGCGGGGACCCAGGTACCCCTGCGCGCAAGCAATGGCCACCCCCCACCCATTATGGATCAGATCTCAGAACGCACCGCAGATTTATACCACGCCCCCCCCGGGACCAGCCTCAACCACCCCACCCCTTTCCTCTTTGCATCACTACCACTCCCCACCACACTCTTCCCGTCCTCCTTTTCTCCCCCCAACATCGACACCAACCACAATGAAGGCCTCTACCTTCTTCGCCATCGCAGCCGCCGGAGCGGCGCTCGTCTCGGCGGCGCCCATGCCCGCCGTTAAGCGGGAGGGAACAACCGACACGTGGGGCCCTGCAGGCTTGCTGCTGAGCGATGCGAGTGGCAAGCACAACCACACAGTCTCCTTCAACGGCTTCCGCGACTCGCTTGGGTACCAAGTTCTTCCCAGCAGGGTGCTGATGGCGCACCTGCCCGCGCCGAGCAATTTTACTTCCATGCGTCCAACATTATGACCTTTGCTGAGGGGTATCTCATCAGTGCGGACGGATACTTTGAGAGCGCCGATCATCCCGGCCGGTGCATTCGTGCTCGACGTTTGACGGCAGCGGTTCGACCACCCACTTTGATGCGCACCTTGTGCTCAGAGTGGTGACGCCGACTACAATGCCCAGTTTTTCTTCCTTCAAGGGCAGAGTGGCGCGCCTGGCGCCTCCAACCCCGGTTCGGCTTACTTCCTCAACAGCCTTATTTCACTGCGACCCCAGTACCGAATCTGTGGGGACCGACTCGTACCACTACCAACTCAGCAACTCGGGTATGTCCGCTTCCTCCCTCCCCTTTCGTGTAACAGAAATCCCCCGCACAATATACTGACATAATGGGCAGGACATGAGACGGTCGAAGCGGGCTACAATGTCCCCTCTAGCAATTCGACCCTGTACTTTGACTACATTATTCATGCCTGAGGCCTGAACTGTGATCATGCATTGATCGTCCCCGTTTGATCCTTTCTTTTCTTTTCCCACACTCTTCTTTTCCGCCGACGATCTGTGAGAAAGTCGATTGTAATGTATTCTTGGGTCGGACTCTTCACTGTCAAAAACTGCGGTAACACCGCCGTTAAGGTTTGCCTCTCTGGCTGGATGGCTAATGGTATTTCATACCGCTCTTTTCCTCATTGTTTGGTTTGTCCGTCTGATAATAACAAGACCCCAGCTCCAACGTAAAGCGTTTTTGCCGGCTTACTAGTAGATCTAGTAGATTGAATGTTGAACTCGAGACTGCGTACGCGCACACACAGCTTGACGAGGACTAGAGTCTGGATGGTGCTCGAGGGTGATGCAATTAGTTGCACGAGTAATACTGGTGCCACTGGTGGCCTAAGCCCACCATTAACACATACAGATGGGCACCCAGAAGCCAGTCGTAGCAACCGGGCCTGGTTGTGGAACAAAAAGGCAGACAGACGCGAGAAAACAAAACGGTACTCCTCTTCACCTCTGGGGAGGTACCGAAGGGACCTTAAGCAAACACACGAGCTATCGGTGGTTCATCAACACATTGGAGATATGTCTACGGAATCCCGAAGTAGGCAAAAGCCCGCACGACTATGACATTGAGAAAAATGCACGGTCCTCTCGTATGGGTGTTCATCTGACTACAATCCTTCTTCCATTATTCGCTTCCTGGCCATGGTTACTCCACCAATGAGTCTTTGTCTCCTTGAGTACTTGACCAACTCTGCTCGTCTGTCCCGACTCTTACAAGACGCTTCCTATAGCGATGCGACCACGGGGGCACCCCGATGGTGGATCGACACTTTGGCCGTGTTTTCATACTCGCAGTAGGGTATGCTGTGATGTGAGTTGGGATATGCATGTGAGCTCGGAGAGGGTAATGCTAGGGTTCCCGGCACGGCGCTGAAGTAAGGGCGCGGGAGTTGCGTGGCTGAGCTCAGCTGAGTCCTCCCGCAGCTGCTGGCCGAAGAGGATGCGCGGCACTGGAGACGGCACAGGGCCAGCAGACCGGTTCCGCGTTCCGTGGGACGCGGTTGCGGCGGCCGGGAATCGGCAACCGGGAACCGGCACCCAACCGGCAAAGCTGCAAGGCGCTTCGTCGCCAAGGAAATGGGACGCGCACAAGCAGGTGGCAGGTGCAGGCCGGTGCGCGCGTCTGGCGTAGCAGTAGCGCCGTGCGCGGGTGCGAGTGCGATCGGCGTCTCAGATGCGCGAGGGAGGCAGATGGTCTCGATCGATGATCTTCAATTTCAGTTCGCCCAGCCTGCAGGAGCAGAGCGGGCAGGCGCGCCACAGCTGCTGAGCTCAGCGCGCTCAGCTGAGCGCTCCTCACCCATCATGCATGCACATGCATCCTGGCTGGCACCGCAGGGCATCGACTGGCACGGCCCGCCGAGGCGTCGGATTCCATCTTGATAGTGGGCTGGACGCAACCACTGCGGGGCGAGGCGGGACAGCGGGAGCAGGCTGGAGAGAGGCGGAGGGCGGCTGCGCAGGCAAGCACAGCGGCGGTGGGTTCGGTATCCATTTGGCTGCCACGCGTGGCTGGTGCGGTGGGCCAGGCGGTGGCTCGGGTGCTGCGCTGGGCCGCTGCTGCGTTGCCCCGCCCCACGCCACATTGTTTGCTTGCGAATCCAAGCACGGCTTACCTAACCAAACAACTGCCGAAAAAAACGACGGACAAAGAAGCCCGCACGGCGCCAGTGGGCGGCCCCAGCCACCGCAGGCCACCGCCGCTGCGTCGCCACCTGCCGCTTGCCGCGTGCACTTGAAGCTTGAACGTTCAACTGTGCTCGACGCCCACGCGTGCAGCGTGCAGGCCCGCCGCCACGCGTGATGCAGGCTCGACGCGTGACGCGCACGCGTGACGCTGGCCGCTGCAGCTTGAGACTGCTCGGGTGGGGTGGGGTGGGGTGCAGCCTGGTGCAGTGCGGTGCAGTGCCCGCTGGGCGCGGCTCTGCTGCTGCCGCTGCCGGCCCGCACACCACCCACCGCCCGCTGAGGCAGCCAGCCTTCCTGCCCGCTCCATCCCTCCCATCGCCTCTCGCCTCTTTGCGCCTCCCCCCCTTCCTCGTCGCCATCCCCGCCCCCTCGTCCTCTCCGCTGCGCGGTGCCGTTGAGCCGACAACATGGGCCGTTGGTTCGAACACGTCGACCCCCGCCGACCAGGGCTGCGCACCATCTCTCCCCCGAGGTTGCCCGCCATGCGCGCGTGAGCGATTGCTGGGTCTCTACCAGGGCCATGTGTACGACCTCAGCGAGTTCCTCCTCGACCATCCCGGCGGCGAAGACCTCATCCTCAGTTTGCTGGCCACGACGTGGGCGACGTGATGGACGACCCAGTGCAGCATGCCCATTCCAACTCGGCATACCTCTTGCTCGAGGAGTATTTGATCGGCAAGGTGCCCGCCGACTATGTCGCCACCCCGCATGCGCCTGTCCCACCCCCCGTTGCGCCCATTGCCGGCCGTGCCGCAGGCGCTATTTTTGCCCAAGGCAACGCAGCTGCGCCTACCCCTCCTCGACCGTGCCCTCGGCCGGGCGGCTTTGCCTCCACCTCCTCCACTCTGCCGCCCTTTCGCCCGACGACCTTCTCGCCCTCCCCCCCGTCATGTCCCGCAACCCACTTGCTCCCCTGTTCCCACCTCCCAGCCCAGTGCCTCGACATCCGAGGCTCCGCGCATGCAGCGCATGTCTTCCACTTCCTTCCCCTCCTTTGGCAACAAGGACGGCAAAGAGTCCTCGGGGTTAAACTTTTTGAAGTTTTATCGGAGGAGATGAATGCTCTCCTCCCCCCCTTCCGTTGACCCTGCCTTCCGCCTTCTCCACCTCCACTCACCGCTTCGCCTTTTACACCGCCTCACAGTCGACCTGCACGTTTTTGTGCCTTTCCTCCCTCCCTCCTCCCTGCGCACCTACCACTCCATACCTCTTCCTCTCCTGCACATCCCTCCTATTCGTCCTCCTCACACGGCTGGGTTGTGCCCCCCTCCCCGCAATTTCGTTACTTCCTGCACCTCGTTGAACGATTGGGCTTTGATTCGCGTTCATGCCTTGTGCTCAGGCTCCTGCCCCCCCACGGTCGGGGGCTTGTTGGCGCTAGTACCGGGCGGTGACCCCTTGTGCTGCTTCTTCCCTCCCACTTCCCTGCGCGCCGGCAGCCACCGTGCTTTTAGGGATGTATTTATCTTACAGCTGCAGGACGTGTGGGGACGGGGGGGGGATGCGGTCTGCCTGGCTTATCGGTCCTAAGGAGGAGGCGAGGGTGGGAGACAGGCAGCGAGATGCTCTACCCTCTTCCCCTACCCCTACCCCTACCCCTACCGCCACCCCACCCCACCCACTCGCCCTCGTCCCTTCTCACTTCCGCCTCACTCTTTCTTCTATCTGATCTCAACCTTCCCCTTACCCTCGCCTCACACCAATTTCACCCCCCTCTCCCTTTTGCGCTAATTTCACCCTCTCCCCTTACCCACTTGGGTGCTTCTTCTCTACTCCTCATGCCTCCTGTCCTGCTTAGGCGTGTACGTCGTTTAGTTTCACCCTGCACGCCCGCACGCGGATGTTGTTGTTGATTCACCTTCGTAGACCCCTCTCCCCCCTGCGCTAGACGTCCGACGACGATTAGCTAGCATCGAGCAGCACATGGCAATCCACCTCCACCCGCATTCACCTACCTCGCCCACCACGGTTGGGTCGGTCTGCTCGCAGAAGGCCGGCGGCTTCCCGCGCCCCAGTCTGGTGGTTGCGTGATGAGCGGGCGCGACACTTGGATGGGGTGGGCCACGTCGCTTCCTCTACCCCACTCCTGATCGATGATCCCATCCTGTTCGCATGTATGCAGTTTTCACGTTCCACATGGGGGGCATGTTTTTGAGGCCAAGCGAACGATGGCAGACGGAGCAGTCCTGAGGCTCAATACATTGTTCGATTTCCCCCTGTTGGAATACATGCTACCGACAGGACGGTCTCCCCGGTCAGAGTAAGCTAGCCTGAGGAGAATCCGAGGCGGGAGCGAAGGGGGCGGAAGCAGACAGCGCAGACCGAGGTAGACAAGCCAGGCGGGGCTCCCCTTGGAGAAGGGCGAAGGTGGCGCTTGCCATCGGCAGACCGCGAGGCCTGCTAGATCAGGCATGGATGGCGTGCCACGTGCCACAGGCCCCGCCCCGACCCAACCAACGTCGAATCTCACATTTCAAAACCAAACGTGCGAACTTGGTTGAAAGTTGCAACATGGAATGCGCCTCTTTGCCGTCGTCGGAAGATGACAGCTCCCAGCATCCGGTCGTGTCCTCTCTGATCCCACCCGCTCGCCCGCCCGTCCTGCGCCTTGCCCACCATGCCTCCCCCCTCGCGCGTGCTTCCGCCCGCACCACGGCGGCCGTTCCCCTGGTTTCTCACCATTGTTACCTCGATTGCCATCGTCGGTCCGGCCTGGTACTTCCACACCTCCCTCACTCCCACGAGGAGGAGACCTATCGCGTACGTACCCTCCCCCTCCTCCCTCCCTCCTCGTTCACCCGAATGCCTCCTAACACCCATCCTCTTCATCATCGTACCAGCGCCTCGCTCCTGACTTGAAGGAGGACGTGCGACGGCGACAAATGTTTATGGTGCGGTACCAAGAGCAAGCCGAGGCAGAAAAATGGCACTCCCCTCCGACGAGAAGTGAGTCTTACTCCCTTCCCTTGTGATCGGTCCCTTCCATCGAGCGAGCGGCACTGCTGACCTGATTTTCTTTTTGTTTGCTTTGTTCCGTTGTCCAGTTGGTAAACCCCGAGGGCGCATCAGTCAATTGGGTGTAGCCTTTACCCAAGCGCAGGCTGCCTTTTCCCCCTGCCATCCAGACTGCAGCCCCCATTTTCGATGTTTCCTGTCTCCCCACTCAGTACTCATTCCCGCATCTTTTCCTGGACCCCGACCGTCTTGCATTGAATTGATCGATCTCCGGTTCGGGATGGACCACTGCGAATGAGGAATGTAGGCACATATATACGACCTCGTCATCCTGCATCTAGATGACCCACTCCCCCCCCCCCGCCCTGTGACCCGCCCCTGCCGCCTGCAACCCATTTTCCTGCATCTTCATTGCTCGAGTGGACGAGTGGAAGAGGCGATGCGGGGATGAGCTGACAAGTGTCTCTGCTTGCATCAGTGAGGCTTGTGGGCCCAGGCCAACGTCGTAAGATGCTTGCGCTGGCATGCCAGCTGCCAGCATCGGTGAACAAACTCCGTATCTGTCTTGGGTCGCGGTGCGGGGAGGGGCACAAACAGGGAAGGGGTGGGTGCAATGGGATGCGCCGAAATGAGCACGCCCAAAACTTCGTTCAGACAAAAAGCCCAGTGGGCCGGGCCAGGCGCCTGGCGTCGGGGGGACGAGGGCCAGGCAAGTTGCGACAGCGAAAGTGTCACACACGTGATGTGGTATGCATACCGAACACCCCAAGCACGCCCTACTCGCGTTCCGCCCAAGCTGCTCATTCCGCCCCGCCCGGGTTCTTCAGCAGAGGCACAGGGCAGGACAGCGCAGCACCCGCACGGCTGGGGTACGGTGCTCGGCCAGGCAGTAGGGTTGCGCCATTTCCTGCTTTGGCCCAACGGAGCGCTGACGCGCCGCCGGCGGAACGCAGCGCCTCCTTTGCTGCCCCCACCAACACCCCTCTCGCACCATGGACAACGAGGAGTACGTTTACCCCCGTGCCCCCCTGCGCCCGTCACTCACATCATCCACCCCCAGTCTCATCGACTACGAAGAGGAGGTGATCGCCCCCGTCGCCGCTCCCACCACCGACGCTGCCACCACCGACGCGCCAGCCGAACAGGACGCCAAAAAGGTCAGCATCACCCCATCTTAGTACCCTTCCCCTCTGCCTTCTTCGCTTCTCTTCCTTTGGTCACCTCTCCTCGGCCCCGATTGTATGCCGGCGCGGGTACGGCTCCCACTCGCGTCTCGTTGATTGCCCGCCGCCACGACCCCAGGGACACAGACCGAGCTAGTAGACTGCGTCCCTGTCTCCCCCACGGCGCAGGATGCCAATGCGCATCCTTTGGATGCCAAAATGCCGGCTGTGGCTGCCGGATGCGGATGCCGCACTTCCTCCCTTTGTTCTTGTGCGGACACGTGTTCCGTCGGATGCCGCTACTTGGCCGCGCATTGCATTGTCGGCTGACGGCATTCCTGTCAGAGGAGGCGGGCTTCCGCCACCCCTCCCTTCTTCATGGCCCTCATCGTTGTACAACCTTACTTACCATATCTTCCAACCTGTGCACCTACGTTTCGTTCCGCTTCTTGCACCCAGGGTTCCTATGTCGGTATCCACTCGACTGGGTTCCGCGACTTTTTGCTCAAGCCGGAACTTTTGCGCGCGATCAGCGACCTTGGATTTGAGCATCCATCCGAAGGTAGGTTCCCCTGCTCCGCTCCCCGATGAGGCACCTCTGACCTTTTATCTTATTTTCCCACGCAGTGCAACAAGAGTGCATCCCCCAGTCAATTTTGGGGATGGATGTGTTGTGCCAGGCCAAGTCGGCATGGGCAAGACGGCGGTGTTTGTGTTGGCGTCGTTGCAGCAGATCGAGCCTGTGGACGGGGAGGTGAGCGTGATTGTGATGTGCCACACGCGCGAGCTGGCGTTCCAGATCAAGAATGAGTTCCTGCGCTTTTCGAAGTACATGCCCGAGGTGCGCACTTCGGTCGTCTACGGTGGTACGCCGATCAAGGAAGACCAAGCGATGTTGAAGGACAAGGCGCGTTGCCCCCACATTCTCGTCGGGACCCCCGGCAGGATGAACGCTCTGGTGCGGGACAAATCGTTGAAGGTGTCGGGGGTCAAGCACTTTGTATTGGACGAGTGTGACAAGATGCTCGAGGCGATTGATATGCGGCGGGATGTCCAGGAATTTTCCGTGCCACGCCGCACCACAAACAAGTCATGATGTTCTCGGCCACCCTGGCCAAGGAAATCCGCCCGGTGTGCAAAAAGTTTATGCAGAACCCGCTCGAGATCTATGTGGACGACGAAACCAAGCTGACGCTTCATGGGCTGCAGCAGCACTATGTGCGGCTGGAAGAAGCCCAGAAGACCGCAAGTTGAACGACTTGCTGGACACGCTCGAGTTCAACCAAGTCATCATCTTTGTCAAATCGGTTTCCCGGGCCAACCAGCTGGACAAGCTGTTGCAGGAGTGCAACTTCCCTTCCATTTCGATCCATGGTTCGCTGCCGCAAGAAGAGCGGATTAAGCGGTACCAGCAGTTCAAGAACTTTGAAAAACGTATTCTGGTTGCCACGGATATTTTGGCCGCGGGATCGATGTGGAGCGGGTCAACGTGTCCATCTCGTACGACACTCCCACCGAGGCCGACTCGTACCTTCACCGTGTTGGACGTGCAGGCCGGTTTGGCACGAAAGGCTTGGCGATCATGTTTGTCTCATCGGAGGAGGACCAGAAGGTGTTGGACGACATCCAGTCTCGTTTCGAGGTCGCCATCCCCGAACTTCCCGACACGATTGACTCGAGCTCGTACATGAACAACTAAGTACGCAATGCATGCGGCAGAACACTGTGCGAAACAACCAGTCTTAACAAAATTGCGCCATGGGCGCGCCCTGAAAATGGAATGCAGACCGAGGCAGAGGTAGCATCGGTCCCTTGTCGTAGTTGGTCGGAGGCGAAGACGCTGGTAGCAAGGCGTAGGGCTTAGGCTGAGCCTCGCTGCCATCCAAAAAGGCTGGGTTGCCTCCCCTGCCTCCTCCAAAAGGCAAAAAGGTCCCACTGGGATTCGAACCCAGGTTTCAGGAAGCCAACGTATTGCATCAGAATCCTACTTCCTAACCAACTAGAACATGGAACCACGGATGGCGGTCGCCTAGTTTGTTTCCCCATCAGCACGCTCTCAGCACTGTAGGCAACCATGCCTGGCTATGCACGGTCGGCGCACATGGGTGGGTGCATCTCCCCACGGGTCTGCATGATCAGCAGATGTCGCCTGGATCGGTTGATACGCGGGCGAATGGCACCCCCTTCATCGGCTACCATTAAGATCCCCATCCCTGCATGCGGGCCATAGCCAGACTATAGTATGGACTCCTCGGAAAGCGCCCCGGGCATCCGACACTGAAGGCTGAAGCGAGAGTTGGACAACGTCTACGGTGTTGGAAGAGATTAATATACGCACATCTTCCTTTGGGGCTCACATCCGTCGCCTGTACAGCCCAGCAGACGGAAACTGGATCATGACATGATGGATTAGCGAGAATAGATGACGAAACAATCGTTGAGACACCCGGGGCATCACCAAGTAGAGAACATGTATCTCGGATGAATCCAGCGAACAAGAGTTCAACGAGAACCCAATGATTCACCCGAGAAGAGGAAGACTAGACACATTGAGTGAATGTGCGGGCAAGCCAAGGCCAACAGAGCAGAGAGTGCTCGGTGTGCGGCACTGGGGGCGGAGCGGTACGTCTCGCGTCGCAGTCGCATTACCCGCTCCAACGCAGGCTCTGCTCCATGTGCCACTGGGCGATCTGGGCACCAACGCGGGCCTGCTCGGCGGGGGCGATATGCAGGGAGTGGAGCTGTCGTGGACTGGTTATTAAGGCGGGGTCCAGCGCACCCCCGGTGGAGAGGACAATCATCTGGTCTACTGCCGCCGCGGCACGGGCGGAACGGGTGTAGCGGGCTGTACCTGACCTGGCGAAGCTGGGATGGAGGGAGCCAAGGGCCGCCTACCGACGCGGGAAACAGAGCCTGCCCTGCGGTCCAACGCGGCTGCCGCTGCGGCCATCCGTCGAGCCGGCGAGGCGGGTGACACAGTGGAGCGAGCCGTGCCCCAAGCGCGTGCCGGACCGCATCCAGGTTGTCGCACACAGCCCCTTCCTCTCCCTCGGCGTCGGCACCAACCGGGTCCCCATCCACCCCATACGCACTGGCAAGGATGCCCGACGGTATGCTGCGTACCCGACCATCAGGAAGGACAACACCCTGCCGAAGCACGCCTTGGGCATTGTACTGAACTGTTTCTCCTACCCGTGCGTGCCGCGCATCACCCTCTGTCCCTGCCCCTGCCCTGCACCTGCACCGGGACTTGGCTTATGCCCCCTCTGAGGCGATTTGGTAGGTGAGGGCACCCGCTTCAACCCAGCCGCTCGCACTTGCGTTTTGAATGTGCTCCAGTCAGGATGCTGTTCCGATGTGACGGCGGTTGTTTGAGGAATAGCGCGTGAAGGGAGGAGGGGCGAGGGAGGGGAAGAGAAGGGCTCGGGATGCAGGCGGCGTGAAGCGGCCGGCTTAGTTTCGTTCAGCGCGCTGGGATCGGCACAGTTAGTGCGGTAAGAGCAGCGAGCATGTCCGCCTCGTAGTCAATCAAGAATGATTCTAGCGAGAGCTGGCGTACCGGGTTGGGCACTCTCTGAACGGCCATAGCGACGGCCATGCGGGACTCGGCTTGCCGGGTCGCAAGCGCCGTTTGGCAGCGGGCGATGTGGATGTGGGCTGGACAGGCGGCGCCAGGAGGGGGGCTGGTGAGCAATGGGATGCAGGGAAAGGAAATGAGGGGGAGGGGACGCACTCTCCAGGTCGTAGTTTTTCAGCAGCGTGTCGACCTCGTCGTCGGGCAAACTGAGGGCGGGCTGGACGGCGCCGGCCGCGGCGGCGGGGCGTTTGGGACGGGCCTTGCGGGGCGGCATCGCACGCAACGATGCAGTGGTGGGGCCGGCGGAGCCAGGCTTGGGCAGGTGGCTGCTACGCCAGGGCGCCGGGCCACATTCAGCGACGCTGGCCATCGACGGACGACGATCCAGCCGACGTGGCCTGCGTGCCTCCGCCTCAGCCGTCCAAGTGCAGTGCTGCGGCCGGGCTCAACTTGACGTCAACGTTGACGCGTCGGCTGGGTACGGACGCACGCACGCGTGGGTCACGTGCCACATCTTCTCGCGTGGCACGTGATATTGATAGCAGGGCGATGTAGTCGGTATGTCACTGCGCCTATTGCCCCCGTTACGCTCATTCGCGCAACAGACTACGTGACGCAATACGTGCTGTCTGCTCAACCGTCGTGAATGGCGTGGGCTCGTTACTCATTGCAGGCGGCGATGGCGATGCGTGGCGGCGTGACGGTTCGTAGGACTCACCATCCCGTCACACTCCTCAGTCGTCGCATACGACCGGCGCTGGACCACCACCACTTCTTTACGCGGCACCGGCGCGCACCCGTCGGCGCCGCCGTCCAGTTGCCCATCCGGTCCAGCCATCCCGTTGCCCAGTAAGCACGCTCTTCCCCGGCGTCGCGCCGACAGGGACGCCTCCACGGTTGCGGCGCGCGCGGGCGGCCTTGCGGGCCGCAGCATGCCGGTCCCCCGGGCCGAGGAACAGCTCGGGCGCCCAGCGGATCCCACGCTTCGCCGTTTCCGACGGGAGCAGAACACCGTCTCCTCCCCCGCGCCACGGCGATGGTGACGGCGCCGGATGCCATGCGGATCGACGTACCACTGCCCCGCCTCCTTGTCCGAGCCAGACCCATTCTCCTCCGTATCCACCAGGTCCTCTTCCTCCGACTCCTCCACCTCATCGTCCGTGCTCGCACTTGCCTCTTCGCTGTGCAGCAGACGTGCTCTCTTACGAGCCCGTTCGCCCCGCGCCATCTTGGCCTCCTCCTGCCCCTCATCCTCCGGCCGGCGCGGGATGAATGGGTGGGCGACGGCGGCCGAGGCGCATCGACGTACACCCTTTCCACATGCAGCGTACAATGCACTTTTTCGTTCTGCTTTGTGTTGGCGGCCGTGAGGCGAGCGAGCTCGGCGCGCTTAGCGCATGGCCTGCCAGCGCCTTGGCCCGCACACTGAGCCCCGGCTTGCGCTTAGACTGGGATTGGGAATGTGAGGGCGCAGGCGCGCACGCTCGCACCTTGCGTATAGGCCGAGAGGAAGTGGGAGAAGGCGATGGGGAAGTAGGGGTACGCCGTTTTCTCGTTTTCGCCATTACCTCGGATGACGGTGCCGCACATGAGAACGCAGGTGTCGGGGATGGTGGAACGTCGGGAGATGCAACGCGTACGTTTGCATCCGGAACCAGCAGGCCTTCAGGCGGGAGCGCTTGCTGGGCGAAACCGGGGTGCTCCGGGAATGCGCGGCAGGTGATTCGGGCTTCGAGATAGAGACAGGTAAGGACACTTGTTGGACCGGCGAGGAAGGTAAGGAGGACGGCTGGCTGGGTACCGTAGGACAAGAGGTTCCCTGCGAACCAGAACGATGTGGCGACGGCGTGGCCGGGGAAGCAAGGCTGGCTCTGGGCGAACTGGTTCCAGGCCAACCTGAGGCGGGGAGACGGTGGCAGATGAATGACTCAGAAAGGAGTCCGACGGCACAGATGGGCTCAATGGTTGGGTGAGCTCGGAATCCTGCAGGAGATCCAATGTGTCAGTCAAGTATTCTTCTCTCCTTCCCCCTAGGTTCCCCCGTCGGAATAATGGATTGGACTCGGGACTCACTTTGGGATTTGGGGTAGACCTCTTCTCCCCTAACCATGGCCGTTTCGGGGGAGCACCCACCTCCTCTGCCACGTCCCTAGCCGAAATGGTTTTGGCCGTCGTGACATGACTTGACTCTCCCTCTGTCGGCATCGGTTCGACGGGCGCACCTACAAGCACATGCGCCGTTGGCTCCACGGCCGAGGTACTGACCATGGTCTGATCCCCATGGATGGGCGAAGGGGCGTCCAGAGCAGGTGGATCGCACTCTGCTTCAACGAGAGGTGGTTGCTTCTCTTCCTTGACCCCCCCTTCCTTGCTGTTCTCGATAACATCAACTGGAGTAGGGAGAGGGTAACCGGGAGGCCAATAGGGGCAGGCGGTCCATAATCGCTCCTCTTTCCTTCAGCCCCGGTTCAGGCTCCGAAGTAAGCCCAGCGGCAGGGGCAGAAACAGGTCGGTTTTCGACGCAGATTCGGACTCGGCTTGAGATTGAGGTTGACGTTGAGGTTCAGATTGAGGGGCAGGTTGAGGGGCAGGTTGAGGCTCGGGTTGAGGCTCAGAGCCAACCATGGCGTTGGCCTCATCCGCTGAGCAAAACTGGGCCAAAGGAGTCTGACCTTCAACCGCCACCTCCACCTCGCCTCCGCCTCCATATCCATCTCCTCCATCGTCTCAGTCGCCATGTCCCTGCCCTCCTTCTCCACGGCCTCCTCAGCCTCCTTGACGTCCTGGGCCTCCTTGACGTCCTCGGCTTCATTGACGTCCTCGGCCTCCTTGACGTCCTCGGCCTTATTGACGTCTTCGGCCTCCATGACGGCCTCAGCCTCCTCGGCCTCCATGACGGCCTCAGCCTCCTCGGCCTCCTGCAGAGCCTCAACCTCCTTGGCCCCCTTGGCCTCCTCGCCCTCCTCGCCCTCTTGGCCCCCTTGGCCTCCTCGCCCTCCTCGCCCTCCTTGGCCTCCTTGGCCTCCTTGGCCTCCTCAACCTCCTTGGCCTCCTCGACCCTCCTTGGCCTCCTCTTCGGCCTCCTCAACCTCCTTGGCCTCCTCGACCTCCTTGGCCTCCTCGACTTCCTTAAACTCTTCGACCTCCTTGACCTCCTCGGAATCCTTGGCGCCCTCAGCCTCATTGGCTTCCTCATTTTCCCTTACCTCCTCAGCCTCCTTGACCTCGGTCACCTGCATCTCCTCCTGAACGGGGCCGGGTTCTTGGTGATCCGTTGCCTCCTCCTCCTGCTGGATGCCGGGACATGGGTGGGAGCCACTGGATTTACCGGTACGGGGCAATCGTCTTTATCAGCAATACTGGGTGGTGGGGCAAGCGAGGGGGGGAAACGCGAGTGGGGACAACGCTGCCAAGAGGATGACTCAAAAGCGCGGGCTGGGAGAAGGATAACGCGAGGCTCTCCCTCTGCGGACTCAGCCTCGTCTGCGTTAGTACGAGTAGGAGTGAGGTTCTCTCGGACCGATGGCTGCGCCAGGGAGGGCATCGGTATAGCCGCCAGAGCCAGGGGCGAGCTGTAGGTGGTGGGAGCCGACACAGGCACTGATGCAGGAGAAAGCTTGCCCTCCCACTGGAGCCCAAGTTGGCACCCGCAATTGGAGTTTAAAGGGGCCATGGGGCTAGGGGGCGTTCCTCTCCCATCTCCCCACTCCGTTCCGCTCCCCTCCGCAGCCAACGGTGTGAGGGTGAGACTGGGGCTGGAAGGGGTACGTGCGCACCCCAAGGAAGAGGCGGATACATTCGCCTCCAGCTCATCTGCCTTGCCCGTCTCCATCGTTGCACATGCCTCCTCTTGTGCCGCGCCCCACATCCTCCGTTGCCGGTTCGGGTAGGACGGGCGCACGGTCGCGCCGCCTGCGATGGGTAACAAGTGCAAGTCCTGGCGGGGGGGCAGGGGTAAAGCCAATTCCGACGGAGATGGGCCGAGAGGCTCCACAGCCTCCTCTGGACCGTGTGTGGCACTGGTGACGGGAGCAGGAAGAGGGCAGGTGCAGGGGTAGAGGCAGGGGGCAGAGATGGCGACGAAGGGGTTTTGGTATGGACGGTTGAGTGCGAACACGACGCGAAACAACGTGGGTGTTCCTGGCACTCAGATGGGGAGCTGAGTGGGCAGGGCAGGGTGAGCGACTGCTTCTCGAGCTTGAGCCCGAGCCGAGCGGGTAAGGGCGGTGCTTTTGGAGGCGTGCTTGCCCGAGAGGAGGGATCTGGGCCGAAAGTTGCTTAGTGGTCCGAGGTGGGTGCGTGCTAGTCGAGGGAGGTACCGAGGCAGGGAGACGGCAGGGATGACGCGCTTGCTAAGTGGCCGCGAGGTCGGCGCTGGTGCCGATCGCGAGGACACACCTGGACGTGGGCGAACAGAGGGCGAGGGCGGGGAGGAGGGGCGGACGTCGAAGACGCACTGGACGGTGCAGATCGGATGGAAGAGGCTACCATAGGCGGGCGTCCACGGGCCGTGCGGGCAGAGGTCGATGCGGAGGCGGTCGGTGCGTTCAAACCCCTTGGTGGAGGACGGTGTAGCGGTTTCGCGGTAGCTCCTGGACCTGCTTTTGCACCTGCTGCTGTGACCGTTGGTCCAGTCGACCGAGCTATGGATGCAACTTTCCTCACTGATGCGCCCGTACCTGCGCCGGGGGGTCGAACCGCCACACGCTGGGCTACTCGCTGTGCGCGTGGGGCTCTACTGGACGGGACAGTAGCCTGCACACGGTCCCGTGCAATAGCGGAAGGGCTGCGCTGTGTGACAGATGCCAGACCTGCTGCGGCGCGGGCGACAGCAGCTCGTGCCGAGGGCACCTCGGCCTGAGGAGTATTTGTTGAGTTCGACCGAAAACCCAGGGCTTGAGAGGCGCGCGTAGGTGTCCGGCTCTTGGCTGGAGATGGAGTACGAGACCCGACCAGGATCCGCTTGGCTCGGGGGGAAGGAGTATCCAAGCCCTTTTCAGAACAGGGAGAGGCGAACCCAAATTGTCGGGTGCGCAGCGTTTTATTTCCGTTTCCGGGCGAGGAGACGAGGCGGCGGTTCCCTGCCGAGGAGACAGGGCGAGGACCGGCTCCGAGGTTTGAACGGCCGTGTCAGATACGACAGGCGTACGTAGCGGTTGGTCGAGTGGAATCGGGGAGGCGGACCGTTCCTCTCTTCTCATTTGGCAAGGCAGAAGCGGTCCCAAGGGTCGAGGATATTCCATTTCGTGCCGTTTCCGGCTGAGGAGGGGCGACATGGACTGGTACCGTTTGCGCTTGCTCGTGGGTGCGGGGGGCTTGGTAGGGGAGAGGGTGCGCAGCAGATTGGCGGACCAGTCGTGCAGAATGGAGTGGGTCGAGTAAGCATTTGGTCGCGCTCGGACGGAGGGGGAGGCGAGGTGCCAGGTGGAGGTTGAGGTTGCCTGGACGGGCGTCCGCGGCTGCCCAGCACGTCGTGCACTGGCATTTCCCAGCTCCTCTATAGGCATTCGCATTTTTTGGATCGCGGGAGTCTTGCCCACGCCTGGGGAAGAAAGGATGCTCGATTCCCCCGCACCGCCGTTAGGATCGAGGCAAGCAACGGGCGTAGAAGGCAGCAGTGCATGAAGAGGGCTCGGCTGATCAGCCGCCGAGCCGGTGAGCAAGCCGAAAGCGGAAAGAGACGGAGATCCGTGTGGAGACTGAGACCGGTGGGCCTGTAGGGCCAGTGGGAAGGGGGGGTGGTCACCCAGTCCCTTCGTCCCCTCCTGCTCTGCCGCGCAAGGATGGGTGTGCCAAACGAGGAGAAGGGCGGGGATATGGGAGTGGGACGCATCAGGTTGCTGTTGGCCTGGCTGGAGTTGGCCAGCTCGTCTGTCTCGTCCTCCCAGTCAAGCTGGTCGGTTTCATCAAAGTCTGCATCGGTCCGTCTTGGGATGGCTGTTGTGTGGACATCCGACAGGTTGGACAAGACGGATGAGGACACGTCGGCGGGGGAAAGGGAGAGGTCTGCGTTCCCGGGCGGGGTGGAGCATCGGGCGGGACCCGAGAGGCGGGGGCCAGCACCCTGGCCAGCGTCTGCCTCGGTAGGAGGATGAAGGAGGCGGGAGGAGGGGGAGGAGGGGCGAAGGGGGCAGCGATGATGGATGATGGGTCGAGCTGGTCGACGGACAGGCTGTCGTCGAGCGGGGCAGCGCCGGGGGCATGGGCGCGCGGAGCGGGAGGTGGGGGCGGGCGAGGTGGAGGTCGAGCAGGGCGGAGCAGAGCGGGGAGAGGGCTGCATGCGTGGCGCGCAGGCAGAGGGCAGCGCGGGGGGGTGCGGCAGCACGCGGTGGTGGTGGTGGTGGTGGCGGAGGCGCTGGTTGGATGCTGGTGTGGCTGACGCATTCGACGTCGATCGCGGCTTGTGTGGGCCAGTCGGTGCGCTGTGGTGCCTCGCCCGCAGCGCGTCGCGCGGGGTCACGTGATGCTGGGGGCTACGTGCTAAGCGCGCCTATACGACATGCAGCACCAATCTCAATACTCACCGTGACGCGCTATCAGCCTCAGGCCTCAGGATTCAATTTCGATGGCAGCACAACCGACGCTATGCAGCCCCTTCTTTGCCCACCCATCTGCAGCGTCCGCTGCGGAAGCAAGTCTGGCGAGAAAGACATGGCAGGTGTTGAGCTGGGTCCGGCGCGCGGGTGACTGAGCGTGGTTAATCATTCGTTCATTTATTCTGTAACAGCGCAGAGCAAGGGCAGATCGCACATCGCACAGGTGGGTGGTGAAGGGATTGATGGCGGTAGCACGCATGCGAAAGCATCAAGTCTTCCACGACCGCGATTTGAGAAAAAGGAGCGAAGGTAAGAGCGAGGGTAAGAACGAGGATACACAAGTCTGTATACCGTGGGGTGCCTTGCCTTGGGGCAACCCCCTTTTAAACTCGCTATCCGGTGTGCATTGGCACACGGTCAAGTGATCCGTACCTTATAAAAATGAGTGTCCAAACTGGTCCAGGAATAGACAGGGGAGCGTTCAAGGAAAGAGTTTTAATGCAAACAAAGTAGATAGGGTGCACCAGGGGTGAGACGGGGAGCCCTACACCACCCTCACAGCCGCAGGAGGAGGTGTAGGTGTGATACGACCGGGTGCGGATGAGAGTGGCGCCGCATTGGGGTGGTTTGAGCCGGGGCCTGAGGAGGTGCCTGGTATCGCGCAGCGCGACGTGCTTCGCGTTTGCGTTGCCGCACCTCTCGCGCAGGTGCCAGTGTAGCGCCGGGGGGAGCCAAGGAAGGCGCAGGTGCAAGACGAGGCACGGAAGAAATGTGGTGGTGGCTGTTTAGGGGCGCACCACTAGGCATGAGAGGCCGGGGCGGGTACCCGTACGTGTCCACTGCAGCGTTGGCGAAGCTGGCCATCCTAGGTGGGGGAGACCAAAGTGCCGGAGAGAGGATGGGAGTCAAAGTGCTGGCTGCGCTTGTAATTCCTTCATGGGGGGGCGAGAAGGTGTCGATTTCGAATGGCGTTTGCTCCTCAGGTTCAGAAAGAGGTCCAGCGGTTGTTCCGGGTTGGCGATCCGAAGGGATTGGCGAAGCGGTGCTTCGAGCATCGAGGTGTTCACCGTCTCGTCGTCCGGTGTCCCAGCACCGGGACCACCGCCGGGAACGAGGCCAAGTGCAAAGCCTGGGCGTGGGGCCGGTCCCACGCCTGTGTTTCCATATCAACCGGTGGGACAGGACCAATGGCCGAAACATGCGGCGCGACGGGCTTACCCAATAAGGGAGCCGAGTTGGAGGCATGACTCGGCAGACGGTACAGCGGGAGAGATTCGTTGGATGGCCGACTTGCCAGCATGGATGAGGAAGAGGAAGAAATCGATGATCAAGCGCACCGATTGCGTCGAGGGAACGTGCAGCCCGATGTCCCCCTTCCCTTCCGGAGTCCAGTGTAACCTGTTCTTCATTTTCCCGAGCATGGTCCCGCTGGCACCATACTCATAACGGTGGGGCACCAATTCGCTCACTGGACGCACGGGGCGCACTCTTGTTTCGTCCTCTTCCAGTTCGTTCCCTGACATTGTTCCACGCCACCTCATTCTCGTCTTAGCCCCCGCACGCCGGAAAGCACGGGTAATAGGCCCCGGCAAGGTGGGACGTGCTAATTTTTTCCCTTCTTCCTCGGGTTTCTCGTTTCCTTCATGTCCTTGCGCAGCATCACGCCCATCTCCACGGCTCCGGCTTCGAGAGTGGAGAAGATTCGCGGAGCGGGTCATCAGGCTAAGCCGCCTGCTCTCTGGCGGCAGATCATCCTCAGAGGGGGAGGAGGAGAAGGGAGAGTAGTGAGGGGGTGATTCGCTCCGTTTCCGCAAGGGCATAGATGGGATCGAGTGCGAGGATCGGTGCACCCGGCCTTTGCGACTTGGAGGAAGGGCGCAGCTGTCCATCCCAGCGATCTGGTTCTGGCTCTGGTGCAACATAGAGATTTAGATCGTGGTCAAAATCAGAGTCGAGGCGTCGAAGGAAGATACAGCTTTGGCCCTCCCGCTGTGTTCCCTCTCGCCCATGGCGGGGGTAGAGCCTGTAGCACGAAGGCGTGCACGGCGTTGCCGTGGACGTAGCGGAGGGTTATCGTGCCATGAGGCCGACCACGAGGCCGAGGGTGGCGCACGGGGGTCGGAGTTGGTAGAGTAAGAGGTGCGATGGCGCACTGGATCAGCATGGTCTGGGAAGAGGCGGAGGTGCTAGCAGGCCGACAGAGTCAGAGGATAGGAAGACGGAAGAAAGGGGGGAGGGCGTACCCGGTCCAGGCCAGCATGGTCAGCGAAGACGAGGCGGCAGAGACGGCAGACGGCCTGAGCAGGCTCGTACTCGGCGTCCGGGGGAGGACGAGACGAGTGCGCTGGCTGTGGGAGCGGTGGGCGGGCGGACGGCGGAGCGGGCAGCGGACGGTGCCAAGGGTCGTCGTCGGGGCTGCCGCCGGTGATGTGCTCGAGGAGGAGGGTGGTGCGGGTGCGGAAGCCGCGGAGGGAGCGGGCCAGCCCTCCGAAGCGACGCTGGTCGGCGGCGGCGTAGCGTGTGTACGGGTCGGAGGACATGGTGGGGGCAGGGCGGGAGGGGAGCTGGGCAGATTCTGAGATGGCAGCGATCGCAGATTCAATATTCACTAGTCACCGATCATCAATCAGTGATGATCGAGATGATGATCGATCGCATGGCACTTGTCAATCAGCGAGTGGGATGACTGATGCATGATCATGTCGATGACCGATGTCGATGAGGTGGATGAGGCGCACCGATTGGCGCTGGACTTGAGCGCCCTCAGCCGGCCCGAGCGCGGCGGGGTTAGTTGGCAACGGTCATCGACCATCGATCAACCTCAGCATCGGCCTCAGGCTGGCTATCGGCGTTGGGCGGCAGGGCGCTGGCAGGGTGGCGTGTGGGGTGGTGGGGCGGGGCGGGGCAGGGCACGCCACGACAGGCGCCATGCCCACATCAGGCAGCTGCGGGGTCGCTGGTGCAGAGCCGGGCTGAGCGCTGATCGATGATCACTGGTCGCTGATCGAGCTGATCGGGTGGGGAAGTGTGCAGCGTGACGCCACATGCCTCCCCAGTGCCTCTGTGCCTGCCTCCGTCTGCCTGCCTAAAGCACACGTCGATGCAGGCGGCTGGTGGGTACGTGCGCTGGGCAGTGCCAGCGCACCAGAACGCCTGCTCTTGTGCGGGCGGCCCTCTTCCGCCTCTGTTCCGCTCTCCTTGCTGCGCCTCCGGGCTGCCTCATCCACACCACCTCTTCCCCTGCCTTGCTCGCCTGCCACAGGCCTATGCTCCATGCGGCGAACGGTGCATGCTTCGTCAGGGCCAATGTCCGCTCCATCATGGCCATGGATACGATTGAACTCGCTGGTTTGGTGACGGGTCCACGTCGAAGTTGAGTCTGGCATGCGCAGCAACGCCAGATGAATAAGGGTGGTGTTGTCACGAACACCAACTTGATTGGCCACACTCTGAATCCGGTCCAGGAAAAGGCACGCGGCTGCATGGTCGTTCACGTTGTTGCCTGTTGGGCGAAAAGAGGAAAATCGCTTAGGCGACGGAAGGTACGACCATCGAAACCGGCGGTCCAGGTCGGTGCTGGGCGGGATGATTACCCGGCGCGTGCTGGCTTTGATACAGTCCTGAAATCGGTTCGCTTGGCTCACTCATGAGTCTCGGAAACTTGAGGTCCAAACGGGGAACGGGAAAGGTGCGATAGAAACACCGTGGGACGAAGAGACTGTGGGGAAACGCTTGGGGAGAGAAAAGCGGTGGAGGTAGTTTCGGGCTTGGGCTGATTGGTGGATCCGAGCGGCTAGGGACGAGGAGAGGCCTTTGGTCGGGCGGCTGCTCGTGTGGCAAGGCTGCGTCTGCACCGGCTTGGGCCGTAGTAACGTGTCTGAAGCCTCCGGGACTTAGGGACGGGAGGAGGAGCAGAGAGGGGACAAACACTGCCTCAACTTAGACTGGAAATTGACGCGGGCTGAGGAGGGCTCGCGTGACTGGACTGACGAATGGCTGGAGGACGAGGCCGAGGAGATGTCGGACGCTAACAAGAAGAAAGGCTACCTGTAATGGATCAATTGGCTGGAAAACGGGCAGGGGTCGGATAGGATTGGCGAGAGGGTAGACGAGGGGTTGACGAAAGTGGGGACGAGAATGCGACGTGGGGGAAAGGATCTCCATCAACCAGGGGTCCAGGCAAAATCAAAGGAAAACGGATACAAGAGGGGGTGTAGAAAGGAAGACATGTCAAAATCGGGGTTGGTCGCCGCAGGCGCGACCGAAAAGGAAAGAAACGGGGCGGGGCGATAGACGTCGCCACGACACTGGAAGCTCGGTGGCCGTATTTAGGCCAGCCGACTTGGACTTGGGCGGGGGGCGACTATTATCGCGCGGAGCATGGCCCTTCAGGCCACGGTACTTAATTTAGCCAATCATCATCACACTTGGTTGGCCTGCGGACACGCTCTACTGGGCATGTGCGGAGCAGCGGGCATTGGCTTGGGTCGGACCATCTCGTGTCCGCCGCAGCCCGTGACAAATGGAGCCCAGGTTTTGCACCCACGATACCTCGAAAGGCCTCACATTGGTCGCGCCGCCGAGGTCAGCACTGGGGTCAACGCGCATACTGAAAGTGCTGGCCGGAACAATGCCTTGGCATACGCGGTGGTGTGGTGGTGGGGCCAAGGGAGCAGGCGGACACAGCCCAGACCAACAGCAATGCCAACCCTGTCGCTGCACGTGCACGGGCTTATGCGGCAGTAGGATTGAGATTAGACCAGCAGCCACACTATCATCGCCTAAGGGAAGAACGGTATAGCTCCAGAATCCGTGGTGTTGCATTCGAATGGTATTAGTACGAAGAGAAGATGGGTATGAGTACCACTGGGCGGAGAGGAAGGGCTGGCGGGGGGGGGGGGGGGGGGG